>JZLH01S0084886.1:50083-75750 GCA_001188425.1 Eucidaris tribuloides | reverse complement strand
TCAAACCTTGAAGTAGGAGTACATTGACCATGTTGCTATGCAATGTGCATATAGATTGTAGTAACATGT
Source organism: Eucidaris tribuloides (assembly GCA_001188425.1). Taxonomy (NCBI): domain Eukaryota; kingdom Metazoa; phylum Echinodermata; class Echinoidea; order Cidaroida; family Cidaridae; genus Eucidaris; species Eucidaris tribuloides. Next base: position 75,681 of record JZLH01S0084886.1, on the reverse strand, counting down.
TGGAGCTGTCAAAATGAAGCGAGCTATCCCTCAGATTTTCTATTATTTAACATGGTTTTCATATGCACAATTTGGTCACATATCAGTTTTTATTGTACGTTTTGGTATTTCACCTGTATTACAGACCATATCCTTATCAATAAACTGTCATTTAAATGTTAGAGTACCTGTAATTTTTCTCACAAACATGATTTTCAAGCTTTTCAACCATCTTATCATCACACCGCCGAGTTAAAGTCATTCTAAAACTTTGCTTTGACTTTCAGCACTGGCAGCTATGTTCACAGTCAGACCTCCCAGTGAGAAGGTGGTGCTCGAAGGAGAAGCCATTATGATACCCTGCCAGGGCCTGGGAGCACCAAGACCAACAATAGCCTGGTGGAAGAACAGCAACGAGGTGGTAGGTACACCTATAGCGCTCATAGCTTATGTTGATACTTGATACTCTGATGAGAGTATCCCTTCAAATTCAGCTCACACATGAAAAGCTTAAGATCCGGGATGACTGTGGTCAGTTGTGCCAAAAGGTGTGTCATGTGATTTATGTATTGTGTGCCCCGGGTACCAAATCTAGAAATCACGCCATTTTGTTGAATATTTATTTATTTTCAGCACTGTTACCCATGGGTTACAAAATATGTAAAAGTTATGAAATAAGGTCGAAATATAACATCATTTACTTCATTTTTACAACCCATTATTCCGTAGTTTGTGCCTTTTTGTTGTGCAATTGCCACAGCCTATCTGCATACATCACCACCTCTGATTTCAGCGAATATTAACTGACGAAAAAATACAATTTTTTGAACAAGCAGAGGTGTTGCGCTGCAACAAGTGGTACCCCGGGTACATACGGTAACCCCGGGTATGGGCGTGGTGCATCATGTGCAGTGTACGTGTATTAGTACATAAGCAAAAATTTACAATAAAATGTTGCATTGTGTGATACGTGCGAGTAAAAACTGTTCCCCTCCGTCTACAGTACGATGGAGCCCACTGCAGGCTGCATCACCCTTACAGCTGGAAGGGCAGCCCCTCTGAAGCTATCAGGCGTGATGGCATGTACAGCCTGCATGGGTAGATGGTTCCATATTCTTGATATTCTTGGAAAGAGGGAGAACTTGAACTGTGTCAATGGTTGCCTTTGGAACTGCATGCTTCAGGTCATGATCGTGTCTGCCGAAGTAGGATGCAGGAATTACTGTGGGTGGGAAGGGGAGTGACACTGACTGATGGTGTATTTTGTAGAAAACACACTGAGCTATGAGGCGACGAGTGTGGAGGGAATCCCATCCGAGTGATGTTACAAGGTGTGAGGATGATGTAGTGTTCCTATAATCACAGCGCGTAAAGCGAGCAGCTGTTTTTTGTACTTGCTCAAGCCCTTTGATTAATGCATCCAACCAGCTGTTAACCATTAACAGCTGTATTTTAATTGTCAATCTGATGTATCAAGGTCATGGGTAGAGAATTACATTCCCAAAGGTGTTATCATGAACTAATATCATAGTAACAAACAAGTCCATATGCCTTAACTCTTTACACGCGGTATTTGCATCCATGCACTCCCTGCAGCGTGCGGGATTCGCATTTCATGCTCAAAGGTAGAAACGATTGTATTCACCCGAATTACACTGATTTCCCGCATACTAGCAGTAATCTCTTTGTATTGTTTACATTCCTCAAGTATGGGGTATATTGTAGGTTCTTAAGGAACCAGAAAAATCGATAAATACAATCGAGGCTTCGTGATACAATAGGACAAAGGATTACAAGTTAACTTAAAAAAGAACTGGAAAAGTCAATTACAATAAGACGCGCTATTCACTGATAATCTCTTCATTCACTTCTCATCTGGTGACTCATCTCTTTCATGAACTTGTTACAAGTCAGGTTTTTATCTATAACTTGTGGTTTACCCTCTTGTATTATTTTAATGGAGTTGTATATTTTCAAGCAGGAAACTTAGAACTACATGTATGTTGGTTACAATTAGCCATTACTTTACAAAATTCAGATGTATATTTCCAAACACCCTTTATGCATTAAGAAGGTCTGTAAAATGTACTTCAACTTTGCTGTGGGACATTTTTCCTAAAAACGTTTTTTGTGCAAAATTATTGCTAGTTGAAGTCAGTTAGTTATTTCCTTTCCCGATACTGAGCGCTCTTTGAAGTTAACTCCGCACGCTAGGGATTCAAGGTCCCGCGCACAAAGAGTTAAAAAATGATTAATTACAACTTTGGTGTTTATCATTTTGGTTAATTTCAAAGTCTGTGTACATGTATTTTTTAGTGCATGATACAATCATTTTTAAAATTTTGCTTGGTTTTAAAGTTTTTGTAATATGTACAAACTCACCTTTCTACCTGGTATATTTATTTGAAATATTTGCATAAAAAATGGTGATGTAAACAGCATGTAGTGCTTTATTGACCAATACATTTTTCCATCATTTTTTGAAGAAATTATGTCATTCATACTTACTTGACTGAATTATTTAAAGCTATGAATTTATAAAATGTGCAGATGAAATACTGCAGGATGTTTGAAATTGTTTGCACTGAGTATGGTAGTGCTTGCATTGTGATTAACTCTTTACTTGCTACGGTCGACCACTGTCATCACTGCTAACTTGCTACCATCGACTCTCGTCGACGGTCCGCTGGAACAAGAAATAGTGCCCATTCAATTGTACAACAAAAATGCATTTGTTGTTTTTCATGTATTCACACCTTTCCCCCAGTACTGACAGTACATTATTTTCTGTTGAATACATCAGGGTCTATCATGCATAAGTGAACATGATTACAGTGCAAGCCTCGACAAAAGCATATTTTGTTGCCTGCCCAGTAGGCCACTTGTTTTGTAGAATCAAGTGCCCAACAGCAAAATCTGAATGCCCAAATTTTTGGACATGAAAGAAATCTCCAGTTGTTGGTTGTCTTGTTGGTACTTACTAGCAACTTAAGTTAAATTTAGCAGGAAAAAAGTCACTGCCCGATTGGGCAGTTTCTTTTAAGTTTTGAATGCCTTATTGGGATTTTCAGATGCCCCAGGCACTCGGCCACTCATGTTTGTTGAGCCCTGCAGTGCATTGGGAGATCTGAAAATAATCCAGCAGCCTATAGGTATTCATTATGCACAGGGCAAAGAGTCAAGAATCATGTGGAGGTGTTATGGCTTAGTTGGTAAGGCCGTGGCTTCCTGAATACGAGATCCCCAGTTCAAATCATGTTGCATTGCTAATTGTGTCCTTGGGTAAGACTCTTCATTTGCATTATCTCTCTCCACCCAGGAGAATAATGGGTACTTGGTAGGGTGAGAATGACTCACCTTGACCCTGTGTCCAGGGTCAAGGTCACAGTAAGTGTATATGTTGGGAAGATGAAAAGTGCAATGAGATATACATAAGGCCTAAAAAAAGAATTGTATTGGAGTAACAGCTCACTGAAAAGCAGGGTAGGTAGGGTGGTGTCTTTTTTTTTTTTTTTTAATGGGCCGCTATCAGCGCCCAATGCTTTCACTTTATGAACTATAGGCCTGAGCCTACAATTTGGAAGCCGCTTTTTCTTGCAATAGTTCATCATTCAAGCCAAAGTTGAGAAGGACACTGAAAGTAATTTTCGGCCCAAGTGTGCCCGTTACCTTCACTGCGTAAGACGCCATATGTTGAGGTAAACAGCTCGATCATCGTTAGCTACATGTAGTTAGCGCAGCTAAAGGCTGTAGCTAGCAAGGCCCCATATAGAAGCGCACTAAATTGCTGTTCTGTCCGCAACACTTCCGGGTTTTCAATTCGATCGCAAAGCCAGCACGATATGCTATATCGATACTATCGATAGGATTTCTTTTTCTTACAAAGAAAGAAAAAAAACGTAGGGTCGGTCGGGTTACACCAATACAAATTTTTTTTTTTTAGGCCTAACATTGATGTATTAGAAGCAAGGTGTTCTGAACGATTTGGTGGGTGGAGACAGTGCATATTGTCAATAATACTCAAGATACTTTTCTCCTGGATTCTATTCTCAGCTGGAGAGTAACGGAAGGCTTCACATCCAGTCCGACGGCACGTTTATGATGTGTAATGCTGAAATGTCTGACGAGGGAGAATACACCTGTACGGTTGATAACAAGTACGGCTACGATACTGGTGTGACAAGTCTGTATGTCCGAAGTAAGTATGGAGTTATTGTTAGTTTTCTAAATACACAGAAAATATTGTGTGCCTATGCAAAGGCCACTAATATGATACATAATGAATACAGTTAACAGCTTTGCATAGTCACAAGTCGAAACTCAAATGTGTTTTCTGCAAATGGACTTTGAATTGAGAACATGCAGTACCTTGAACGTGGTCTGTTTCCTGTGAGAGGGACATTTTCATTGTGACAAACTGTCTTGTTCATTAAATCACAGGTAGGACAAGAATCACCAACCCACCCAACAATGTCCAACTCATGGTGGGAGAATCCCTCCACCTACCCTGCGGTGTGACCTCTGACCCCGCCCTGGATGCCGTTATCAGATGGGAGACTCCTGTCAGTGACGAGGGGTCGAATCACGAGCAGGAAGAAGACGGATCGTTGAGGATTCCCAGCGTGTCGTTACGGGATCATGGTCTCTACACCTGTATCGCTGAAACCCTTCTGGACAGGACGGTAGCCTCGGCATTTGTTGTCGTAGAAGGTACCTTGGAGTCTTGTGTTCAAACGATAAGGGCCCAACATTTCTACAATCATCGCAGATTACTCAGAACTGATACAAAGTGATCCTAGTAACCAAACAGAACAAGCGCAAGTAAAATAAATTACCACCAGTAACTTGTTATTTTTTTGTTTTAAGAATAAATTGAACTTTGTTCAGTATACAAAGTCTGTAGACTCTATTGAAAGAAAAGTACTTCTCTACTAGAAAGAAATGTTGTGATTGATCTTGATTTTTCTAAGGAGAAATGTAAACTAAATTTGTAATTGCAGCACTGCTAGCTGAGTGACTGATAGCCAGTTGGTAGCCTGAATTTATGGATGTAATGCACTTTCATTTTGTGCGTAGTCCAAAAGATTTTTAACGTGCTATGCTTCTGTGGACTGAAGAGATCAGCGAAACACAGAAGTGCTATCACCATCGAGGTAACAAACTTTTCTCCGTGGGTGATTAATATTCAAAACTATGCTTTATCAATTGATTAATCCTACTGCAAGATTTTTAGGATGTGGAATATACAGTGTGTCTCACAAATAATTGTGCAAGTCAAAAGCACCCTCTTTGGTCATGAGAAAAACAATTTTGTGACGTCATGCTTACATCACCATCAAGGGCATAGTCGTAGCTTTCAAGTGCCATTTGTTCTGTTCAGTTTGCTTCTTTTAATCCTGAGATATGTTCAGTGAACAATGAAAAGGTAAAATCACAAATGTGCCACTTTTACTACAGTCAATGATAGCATCAGGCCCTCTTCCCGTAAAAGTGACACAATTGTGATTCCACCCTTTTGTTGCTTACAAGATATCTCGAGATCATAACAAGCAATTTGAAGAGAACAAACAGCATTTGAATGCTAAGACTTTGCTCTTGATGTTGACGTAAATATATGTCACAGCAGTATATTCTAACTGTAAAAGAGGGCGCTTTTTACTTGTACAATTTTATGAGACGTGCTGCAGCATGTCTCAAAAAATTGTACACAAAAAAAGCGCCATCTTTGGCAATTAGAAAATATTCTTGTGACATGATGCTTACGTCATCGTCAAGGGCAAAGTCTCAGCTTTCAAATATCATTTGTTTTGTTCAATTTACTTGTTTTAATCTTGAGATATCTTGTAAACAACAAAAGGGTGGAATCGCAATTGTGTCACTATTACAAGGGACTGCAGTAAAAGTGGCACAATTGTGGTTTTACCCTTTCTTATTCAAATAAATATATCTCAAGATTAAAACAAGCAAATTGAACAAGACTAACGTTATTTGAAAGCTAAGACTATGCCCTTGACGATGATGTAAGCATAATGTCAAAAGAGTATTTTCTAATTGCCAAACAGGGCGGTTTTCACTTGCACAATTTTTTTTTGAGACACACTGTACATGATATTAACTCCTGATATTCTTGTGTCTTTGAGAGCCCCCTGCCCCATTGCTGTGTGGTAATGGGGAGGTAGATCCAGATGAAGACTGCGATGCCGGTCCGTTTAACTCCTCCAATCCTGATCCCTGCTGCTCACCTGACTGTCAGTGGAGACCAAATGCAGTGTGCAGGTAGACTTGAGTGTCTTAAGACTTCAGGACCCTTATTCATTTCTGTCAGTTCCTTGTTATTGTCAATTTTATATTAACCTATAGCCTCCGAGACTCTGAAAATCTTAAAGAGTTAACACAGGGCACATCTGGTTCTGAATTTCATGAAGTGCTGTCCATTTGTTTGTAGCTTATTAATTGCATTTTCCATGTTTTTATCACATTTTTTTGTCCAATTATTTCATTTAGTCTTAGAAAGCAAAATCACTCGGCTAAACACAATGTCTTGCACAAGGCTTGTGGCCTATGAGATATTACACTCAGTATGTGAACTAGTCTCCATTTGTATTCAATCACTACCCACCCCTAATTCACTTGATTACTGCGAAAGCCTAGTGTGCAGATCCCCCATAACCCAGATTGAAAAACTCCAGTAAATCTAAAATGCAGCATTAAGCTGCCTCAATTTTCTCACATGGCCTCAATTTTACGCCAGTTTCACTTTATACCAATTAGATCCAGAGTGCGTTTGAAAATACTCCTCACCTTCAAGTGCATCCACACTCAAGCTCCTTCATACTTCTCCCTAGGCACCATGCTAGTCCATCTTCTGCCAAGAAGCTTTCTACACTCGGTGAAAGAGCATTTTCAATTTTCAACTGCTGCTTCCCAACTCTGGAACAGACTACCCCAATGTCTCATAAATTAACATTTCTTTAGTCTCTTCAAGCAACACTGCAAATTTTATCTGTTCAGTTAAAGCTCAGTGACATGATTGGGAGAAATGAAAAATGCCTTTAGAACCAAACTAAAGGAAAGATAAACCAAATGTACACCAGCTGGAGTGGATCTCCTGGCTGGAAGGATTTGTCTTGAATTTGTTTACTTAAGGAAAATTAAGCATGAACAGGCCAGCAGTTTAATTTTATTGGGGCACGGTAGATTTAATCCCCATAGAAGGCTACACTACAAGCTTGTCTGTTACAAGGCACACTGATGGACATTATTTTAAAATGAGTCAACTTTTAACTACAAAATTTTCACAGTAGAATCCCTGCATAGTTCATTTTATTCTAGATTATTTTATACACCAAGTTCAGGACCACCCCCAATCATGTCATTTACCTTAAAGACAGAGCAAGAGATTTGCATGTCAGAAAACGGTAAAATGAATGAAATCAGCTCAAATTGTGCACAATGTGAAGATTAGTATAAGTTATAAGTTATATATTAGTTTACCTGTCATAGAACCTTTGGGTAGAATACGTAGTTTTGGTGAAAATCTGGACGATTAAACTTCAAAATTTACTGTGACGTCGACGTGCACGGGCTGTTCCAAAATTGTCCGATCAGCCTTTAACCGCAGGTCGCGCGGAGTTTAGCCGTTAAACCAATCAGTGTGCTGCGCTGGTCTTGCGATGGTACACATAACCGCGATTTGCAATTTAAACAAAATTTAAACTCATGGAAAGAACAACATTCTTGTAACATGTCATTATTAGTTTTTCTCATAAAACAACAAATTCATGACATGGATCTCAAACTTTCAACACACCAACCTACCGTTTGGTATTGATAATGCAGGGAAGTAATAGACTTGCAAATCCCTGACACAATCTTTAAAGACAGCACATTTGAAATGTAATATGTAAAATATGCTGTATAAATTCATTTTTGTATATTTTTATCATTATTTTTCTGAAGTGAGCAGTCACCCTGTTGTCAGAGCTGCCAGTTTGCTCCAGCGACAACATTGTGTGAAGGTGTACCAGAAGAAGACGGTGAATGCAGGCAGGCATCCTACTGTACAGGGGCTGGACCTGAGTGTCCTCCTATCATCAAACATTTTGATGGATCACCCTGTAGAAACAGGTATATTTTACAACAGTAAAAAAAAATAAAAATAAAAAAATCAGATGAATAGAAACATTTATTCATTTATTTAACCCTTTACAAGTTAAGCATTTTTTTTTATAGTGCCACTTTGAGTAAGTATTAGTATTAGAGTGAAGTGTCAATTTCAAATGCTAGTAGTAACTTTTCACACATGATTGATGGGAAAAAATAATGAGCAAAAGGTACAAATAAAAGTGGATCTTTTCTAACAATGTAAGTTTTATATAACATGGAAATTTTTGAAGTTACAATAAATCATGTGAAGTTATTTTTTTCATCACGAGATTCCACAAATGTGAAAATAACCAATGAAGTCCTATTACTTTACGAGGAAATTATCGAGGACTTTTCGTTTATGACGTAAAAGTTGAATAATGACTAGTAGCAACAATGATAGACATGCTTTGAATGACATAATTACATTTTAGAGTCAAACAATAAAAAGTCTTTATTCTCAGAATGGTCATGTTACAATGCCAATTAATTGGCCTCCATATCTTTTGATCTTTTTTTCCAAACTAGTGGTCAATGTTTGTCGGGACGATGCCTATCATTCTGTGAAGCACAAGGTTTATCAGCATGTGACTGCACAGGAGGTAAGACAGTTTTCTATTTATTGATGGTTATTGGTCCACATATTTTCATATTCATCTAGTTACATACTTATTTTTGGTGAATGAAAAAAAAATCTAGAAAGAAATGATGAATCATGGGTGCTTTTGTTAAAGTGTACCAATACCCTGAAAATCAAATTTGTGTACAACTAGAATACACTACAAATAACCACAATTCACTTGTCTTAGCCCGTGAAATAATCCGTATTTTGATAAGTCAGATCATAATGTACAATATTCCGGCATTTGTGCTCCGCGCGTTTAAGTTCTGCTCCGTAAGCACCGATTTCTATGCGTGCGCATTCTGGTTATATGCGTACGTTTTTGCTTAACCATCCCTCAAGATTTTTCATTAATTAATAAAAAAAAACTAAAGACATTCAGAATCTATTATTGCAGGGTTATGACTTTGGGGCATAAAGCTTTCAAATAACAAAAAATCTCCAAAAGTAAACTTGGGCTTTAATCAACTAAAATCTATTAGTAACTTGTGCCCATTTTACTGTGTTATGATAACAATCCACCAGATGCTTAAATCATGAGTAATATTTATACATATATATCTTGCTAATCCAGCATAACTGTTGGAAGTATTTTTTTTTTATTGTGGACTATTTATTTGTTTATTTACTCATTACCATGTACCTCAGACATCAAAGTTTGACATTTTTTTGAGTAACTCTTGCTCACAACCTTCCAAATGATGTTGTGATCAATGAACAGTTTGGGGAATTTGTCGTTAAATACGACTTTACCTTAGTTTCACCTTTGTATCCTTGTTTTCGACAGATGAGGAGTCTTGCTACCGTTGCTGCCTGCATGAAGGGATATGTAAACCATACATGAATCCACTGGATGGTAATGTGCTTTACTTGCCTGATAATACCACATGTAACACAGGGACATGTCACCAGGTGAGATCATGCAGGAGATTGGAGAGACAAGGCGTCTCTTTTGCACGCCTTAAAATTAACATTGTGTAAATACACAGTATGTAGAAGGAAATACCACGTAAGAACCTTAAGCAAAATAAAGCAGCCATTCCGTGTAAGTGTCACGCGAGTCACACATGCTATATGTCACACAAGTCACAAGCCAGTGTATAGATCAAAACCAAGAAAATTAGTGAAGCTGATTGCTTTACCTGATCACGTAAAGCAATCATCTATACCCTGGCTTGTGACTCGTGACATACAGCATGTGTGACTCACGTGACACTTACCCGGAATCGCTGATAGGAGCTAGAAACGCTGTTTAAGTGCAATTATAGTGACTCTGATTTGAATTATTGTCTCATAGACTTGGATCATGCCTTACAGGGACTTCAATGTAATTTTGGGATCAAAGGTCACATTTAGGTCAAAGGTCAAATGAGGTGAAATGTTAAATATTCCTACTTTTTTCTACTTGGGTTGATAACTTTGCAACCATTAGCCTGTTTGTAACCAAACATGGTTGGTAGATGCCCAAGGAACCACAATATTATATTACGATCTAAGGTCAAATGAGATCAAATGTTAACATAATAAGGCAAGACACATGGCAATTGCATTGTATTTTATTTGATAGAAGATGTTTTTTCCACATACCTGCCAACCAGTAAAACTTTATCACATTTAGTAAGATTTGCCTTCATCAAAATCCACAGAATAAGATTTTCTTATTGAAAACTAAGATTTTTGAAGAATTGCAGTATAGCTATACTGTATGATTTTGAGATAGTACGAGTTTTACCTTCAATTTGCATTAAGGATATGATTTTTTGATCTGTATCAGTAAGATTTTTCATGTCGGGAGGTTGACGGGTACTATGTTTTTACCCCAGCCATATCATGTAACAGGACTTTTTGTTTGATTGATGCTGTAATTTTTTTTGTGGGGGAAATCTTATCATATTTGGAACTCCATATCTGACCTAGGGTGTCTGTACAAGTCCTGTGGAGCCAACAACACCAGCAACAACACCAGCAACAACAACATCAACAACAGCGACAACATCAACAACACCTGTTCACACCACTGTGTCTGAGAGACCAACTCCTCAAGCCATAGTTGGTATGTATCTGGATGATTTCCACCGGAGGACAACTCCCCCTAGGACAACTTAGATTTTTTTAAACTTTAAACCAGGGATTCTCAATTAGGAGCGCGAGCACCACTTGTGGTGCATTGGACCTTGTGAAGTAACGCATTGATGCTGCCATGAAAAAATAATAAATAAAGCAATACTGGTTAAGGTTTTTTCCCCCCTTTTTCATGAATTGTGTAGTTTGTTTGAATTGGTATTTCTTTTGTTCACATCAATTAGAGCACTTTCTGGGCCAATAAAACGGCCTCATATTTAAAGTGTACCAATACCCTGAGTATAGTGTTTGTTATAAATGTAAAATACACAAATCACAACCACAATTCACATGTGATAGCTCCTGAAATTATACATATTTCGAGAAATCGGATCATAAAATCCATAATATTTTAGCACTTGTGCTCCGTGCGTTCAAGTTTTGCTCCGTAAGTGCCGGTTTTTATGTGTGCGCGTTCTAGCTATACGTGTACGTTTTCACAATAATATTGCAATTTCCATGTCGATCGGCTCACAACGTTCCATGCAATCCCACCAAACTCGGCACAGTACAAACAAAGTTCAGGAAGATACTTGCAAAGGATTCCTTGAAATGCTGCTCAGGATTATAAATCTCGTTGTCTTGTCGGTACCATCTGTTTTGTTGTTGCATTTGTCATGATAAAAAAATGAAGTGTTTTCCCCCGAGATGCCTTCACCCTGCGTAGCTGACTGCGGGGGCTGACTGGCTTTCATTCCAGCGGCGTTGGGGCTGCGCTGCAGTACGTACTGCATGCACTGCACTGATGTAGCGGAAGATCGCACGCATCACACATGCACTCGTTCCATACGAACAGGGATAAAAGTATTGATAGCCTAATCGATTGATTGAGAGAATCGGGTGATTGACTAGCCTGTTTCAAGTCATTTTAGCTTCATTATAAACTCTTTAAAATTTACATTTAAACTCTAATAAATAGAAATCGGAGTAAAATAAAATTCTAATATTTTGCAGAAGGCATGTCTTAAGTCTATTCTTCATTATATAACAAACATTTTACTCAGGGTATTGGTACACTTTAAATGCGTTTGGGGGGGGGGAGCTCTGCCTCTCGACAACTGCCAGGGAAACGTGAGCGGGCCACTGGAATCCACGACATGACGTTTCGTTTGCTTTGCTCACTACACGTGTTGGATAGTGAAATAGTACAGATTTTGACAACAAATGTGGCACTTCAACAACAAAACTAATTGAGAATCCCTACTTCAAACATTGTTTAATTTCTGGGGGAGTTGTTGCACCGGGGAGTTGTCTGGGGGGGGGGGGAGGGGGGAGAATGAGCCATCATTAGTATGATGAAGCATAACTCTCAATGTGTCTCTGGTGTAAGTTTGTGCCACAAATTGCACAGTTATGACAATAATTTAATTTTGTTCACCCTTTACATTGCTGTGGAACACTTCTCACTAACTCACTCTTAGAACTGGTAGGAATATATTGCATATTTTCATACATTTTTTTTAGGTTTCTATGATCACAAATTTTGTGTGAAATTAGAAAAAAACATTTATTGTACATTTGTGGTTATTATTCACAAAATTCACTGTTAGCTCAGAAAATTCACAATATTGAAATAAAAATTATTAGAAAAAGTATACTTTCATCTACATCTTTTTGTACATGACACGTTTCTCCATCATGTATGTGTAAAAGTTGTAGCTGTTTGAAATCGACTTAACAATCTTAAATTTGCTCAATGGACACAATTATTAAAATCTTAATACATTTTGCTTTATTAGTTCACATATAAATCTGTGATGATAAAGTGTATAATGTGGTGAGGATAGTGCTGTACTGTATGTATTTTTGTCGAGCCCACCGGAGTGGAGGGAGACTAAGGGATCACTTTGGCATCTGTCTGTCCGTTATGCTTACAAAAACTTGAATAACTCTGCTTAATGCTCCAATTTCAATCAAACTTGGATAGAAGATTAATCATACAGACTTTCAAATTTAGAAGTATGTGAAGATCACCACAAGGTCAAAGGTCACCGGCAAGGGTCAACAACCTTTTTGAGTCCAATGTTAAGTTTTTATGCCTCCGCAACGAAGTTGCCGGAGGCATTATGTTTTCGGGTTGTCCGTCCGTGCGTGCGTGCGTGCGTCCGTCCGTTACCGGATCTCGTTACCGCGATAACTTGAGAACCCCCGATCAGATTTTGATATAACTAGGACCAAGTATGTACTATGAGCCACCAATGAACTGATTAGATTTTGGAGCTGAAAGGTCAAAGGTCAAAGGTCACCGGGCCTTAAACATGTCTGATTTGGGCTCGTTACCGCGATAACTTGAGAGGGGCTGGTCGGATTGTCATGTAACTTTTGTGAAGTATGTATTATGAGGCACCAATGAACTGATTAAAATTTGGAGCTCAAAGGTCACCGGGCCTAAAATATGTCTGATTTGGGCTCGTTACCACGATAACTTGAGAACAGCCAGTTGAATGGGTGAAGTATGTATTATGAGCCACCAATGAACTGACTAGATTTTGGAGTTCTAAGGTCAAAAGGTTAAAGGTCACCGGGCCTAAAATATGTTTGATTCGGGCTCGTTACTGCGATAACTGAGAGCGGCTGATCGGATTGTCATGTAACTTGGCTGAAGTATCTATTATAAGGTACCAATGAAGCAATCAGATTTCAGGGTTAAAAGGTCAAAGGTCGAAGGTCACAAGGCTCCATACTTTGTGTCTTTACCACGATAACATGAGAACGGCTTATCGGATATTGATGTAACTGTGGTGAAGTACATGTAAGTGTTATAAGGTACCAATGAACTGATCATATTTTGGGGTTAATGGGTCGAAGGTCACGAGGACCCATACTTAATATATTTACCACGATAACTTGAGAACAGCTTATCGGATATTGATGTAATTTGGGGGAAGTATGTATTATGGGGCAAAAATGAAATTTCAGAGTTGAACAGTCAAAGGTTACGATGCCCTGAACATTCAAAGTTTGGAATTGGACGGGGGTGCGGAGGCATACCCCATCGGCTGCGCGTAGCCGAATTGCTCTAGTTTCGGCAAGTTTCTATTATGGCATATAACTTTGCTCCCGTTTGCCCAACTGTGACCAAACTTGGGTGGTAGATGTCTCATAAGGAGCTAAAAGTCATCAAAAGGTCAAAGGTCACCTGTAGGGGTCAACAATCTTTTAGAGCCCAATGTTAAGTTTTTGCGGCAAGTTTCTATAATTACGTATAACTTTGCTCCCGTTTGCCCAATTGTGACTAAACTTGGGTGGTAGATGTCTCGTAGGGAGCTGAAGGTCACCAGCTGAGATCAACAACCTTTTTGAGCGAAACTGGGCGAGACACATTATGGCTATTGACTTGTTAAACCATATATTAGTCCATATCATATTCTCTATTTAACACTGTCAAAGATTATATTTCTCTGACTGTAAGTCATGATGACCAGAAGTTGACATTGTAATGAATAGATAAATAGATAATGGAATAAATGATTGAACAAAACATATATAGGGATATTTTTTTCATTGCAACATTTTACTTCAATAATATGTCATTCTTCCTTTCATGACAAATGTTACAATGTTCAAAGTTGATTCAGGAAAAAACATAGATAATGATAAATAATAAGTGAATGTAATCACCACTCTGACAGACAATAGATATTTTAATATTTGTGGAATTTGGATAATCAATTGTTTAATTTGTTCATTATTCATTACTATTCAATTTATGTATATATAATGTATATTTATTAATATATTGTTCATTAATATATTGATCCAAGAACAATATGCATTTATACTTTCCAGAAAGTGTACCAGACCCTCCAGCCAATGTCATGATAACAACCCTGTCCTCTCCGCTGGACGTCCAGCTGTCGTGGTCTCATGACGACACTAATCACGTCACGAGTTACGACGTGGAATATCAGACGGCGTACTCCCATGGCCAGTGGCCGGTCTTGACCCGGATCCCTGGCAACCAGACCGAGGCCGATCTCCGTCTGCTCCCCTACATGACCTACCTATTCCGGGTGGTGGCCGTCAACGGGGCCGGTCGATCCGGGGCCAGCGGGACCTCACATCAGGTCATAACGCCCCCGGCCAGGCCTGTCGGCAACCCCAGGAATGTGACGATGGAGGTCCGAGATGGATCGGTCGTCATTGAATGGGAGGTAGGCAAGGAGAAATCTAAACGATAATAATCAACTCTTAAAGGCAGTGGATCTCTTTTGCATGC
Organism: Eucidaris tribuloides; assembly: GCA_001188425.1. Taxonomy (NCBI): domain Eukaryota; kingdom Metazoa; phylum Echinodermata; class Echinoidea; order Cidaroida; family Cidaridae; genus Eucidaris; species Eucidaris tribuloides. The sequence continues at coordinate 60,595 of JZLH01S0084886.1, read as the reverse complement.
CTAAAAATTAACATTGTGTAAATACAATGGCATTTAGAAGAAAATGCCATCTGGGAACCTTTAGCAAAATATAGGAGCTAGAAACACAGTTTTAGTGGAATTATAGTGACCGTTAGACTCAGATTTGAATATTTTTCTCGCGAGAAAAAGATTCCTACCATAGAACATACACTTAACGGCTATTGTTTTTCTTTTGCATTTTTTAAATTCTAGGCAATCACTGACGCCCAGATTTCACAGACATGCCCTTCATCAATAGCCTAAGGGCATGGGTTATCTTTTCCTGGTCTTCGGGGATGTTTGCAAATGAGATCCACTGCCTTTAATGTGTTGCTGACCTAATTTTGCACCACGTATTTTAACCTTTAGATAAGTGCCAATGATATAAAAAGTATGGCAGTAATACAATTTGCAGAGCTGCCAACTAGTATGTTTTTATGATATTTAGTTTGTGTTTTTTCATCTAGTGTAAAATGTGATTTTCAAATTCAAAATGTGTTTTTCTTAAATCTGAAAGGCGTGCATAATATGTGTAATTGTACCAAAATATGTTTTATGCCTTCAAAGTATGATTTTTACTTTGCATCAGTATGTGTTGTGGTCAGCAGAGGTTAGGAGCTCCGAATTTGTTCTTTCTTTTCAAGGCTGCCACTCGTAGGGGAAACCCCCTACCATAGGGGATTTTAGCCCACTGTAGGTTGTAGGGGATACCTACGGGAAAAATGGCCTTGCAAATGGGAAAAGTAGGGGTTTTTGACAATTTTCTGAAATATTCTTAAATCCCAGAAGGATTTCAGAGAATTTCCATATATATTCGTCCGTTTTGTCCATCTCCAACGAAGAAATCGAGATCAAAATATTGCATTTTCTAAGGTTATTTTGTAGGGGAAAAGGTACCCTCGTAGGGGAAAAGTGGATTTTTGTAGGGAAAAATTGGGTTTTTAGGCGTAGGGGAAAAGTGGTGTCCGTAGGGGAAAATACGCATGCGGCGTAGGGGGAAATTAAAATTTTGAGTGGCAGCCCTGTTTCTTTTTCCTATCTTGCCATTTCCCTTTTCAGTTACGCGGCTTGACATGGGACATCATTATTTTGAGCAACAGTAAATGATGTGGTTTGTTTTCATGTCGTTAATGGCAAACAAGAATTGCTCTGAATTCTTTCAGGAACAAAAATTATTATCACACCCTACGAGAGAAACCAAAAAACACCGAAGAAAAAAATAAACACAAACCACCACAAAAAACTAAATGATTGCCTCAATGGGTAGTTTACCGAATGACCCTTCAACCATAATATATTGGGAAAATGAAGGGGATATCGCTTCAACATTTTATTTTTTTTATATTATCGTAAAATTTCGCTGCCCTGTGTCCTGAACAAAAATTTTGTCCGCGTTTTTGGGGGACGAAATTATTTCATTCACACAGTGCAAACTGTTGTTGTTTCACGTGTCTTGGGGACATATCTTGGTCCATATAGGACCACATACATAGTAGGTGTGCCCGGTTGCAGGGAACACATTGGAGATGTAGGTAATCAATGTGCATGCCAGATAAGTGCTGATATGAAGGGCTTGTGTGGGCATGGTATTGGGCTACCGCACAAATACAGAGGACCCTTATTTTGAAAGCTTTATGTTTCGTGCAGGTTTTACTTCAATTGTTACTGTGAACTTTCTTTCACAAACACGCACACACGTGTACAGGCTATGGGCCCAGAGGAGCATGGAGCACCCCTTTTCTCGTATATTGTGTTGTGGCGCCCTCTGGGGTCCGAATCGTGGAACAGGAAGAAGCTGAACATGTTCCAACACAGTTACACGATCCCTGGAAGCACAGAGAACGGAGCGTATGAGATAGCTGTACAGGCTGCCAACGCCGTTGGGTTAGGACCGGAGCCTGAGAGCTTTACGTACGGTTCTCTCATGGTCACTGAAGGTAATATTTCTGATTTTACTTCATTTATTTATTTATTTATTTATTTATTTGTTTATTTATTTATTCATTTATTCATTTATTTATTTATTTATTTATTTATTTATCTATTTATTTATATATTTATTTATTTATTTATTTATTTATTTATTTATTTATGTATTTATCTATTAATTAATTAATTTATTTATTTATTCATTTGTTTATTTATTTAATTATGTATTTATTTATTTATCATTTATGTATTTATCTATTTATCTATTTATTAATTTATTAATATATTTATTTATTCATTTATTTATTCATTCATTCATTTAATTTATTTTTAGTTATTTATCTACTGAAACATATTTAAATGGATGGCTTGATCAGCAGTAACATGTTTGACATCAAGGTCCTGCCAAAAGATAAAATATATTTACAAATTATTGACAATGATTAAAGAATGTTCCAGGCCAGCTGCAATAATTTTGATTGGTAGTGAGATCAGACATTTTGTTCTTATACAATGAGATTAAAACTAAAAAGGTGTAAGGAAACCCCAAATTACAAATTACAACATAGCAGGAAAAGTTCTCATAAATCACAGACTCAACTATCCATGCTTTAAAACATTTGATTTGTTTAGTTTGCTTTCATTTTATTGTTCCATGTTTCAACGAAACTGATATTATCAATACAATCATTGAATATAATACAGCTTATAATGTCATGGTTGATAGATATGTAGACACCTTATTAGGCCCAACCCCGCCCCCCCCCCCCCCCAAAAAAAAAAAAAACTCGTAATTGATGTAACCTCACCAACCCTAATAATTTTCCTGACTGTAGATATTTCAATAAGAATATATATTTCCAGGAGTTAAAGGCAGAGACTCACTTTCACCCTCCAGAAATACAGTAAAACATCGTTTGTGCCCTTAGACTATCTATGTAAGACATGTCTGTAAAATCTGAAGATCAGTAATTACCTAGAATTTGAAAAATGCACCAGACACTAACTGTTAGTTAGTCTCGGTGTAAAGCTAGAACTGAACACACTGTAGCCCCATGGTTAGACTCCTGTGAAGCCACTTAAGGCCACTTCAGGAGTATTATATGTAGTTCAGTAATCATGTATTGGTCTGTAAGTAATAATATGCAATGACACTTATGCATAAAATTAGTTTTGTTTATAAATGCATATGGTACACAATACATTGATAAATTGTGAATAATTTTCACATATCATCCTTGATGAACACCCTTACACTGTACAGGTCTGAAAGTAGACTAATAGACTAGGAGAGTTTTTATCTCTACGAGACAATAATTCAAATCAAAGTCTAATGGGCACTATAATTCCACTAAAACTGAGTTTCTAGCTCTTATAATTTGATAAAGGTTCTCAATAGTGTTTTCTTCTGTATACCAATGTGTTTACACATTCAAGTGTTAATTTTCAGGCTTGCAAATGCGATGCTCTATCTTTAAAAACAAACTATTTAGATTAACAGTCATTAACAAGTAATTTCTTATGAGTCACATATACATTTATGTCAGGCAAATTTACAGTTGTCAGTTTTCTTGATGAACACACGCAAAATTATGAGGTAAAAGACTATATACAGGTACGTGTATTAACCCATTAGAGATGAAGATTGAGATATTTTGGGCTGGGTATATAGCGCATATATGCTGTATTGAAATAAAATCATATCCAAAGGGTTAAACCTGAAACAGGAGGTTTCAAAGAATCTTGTTCCACAAAAATCTGCAGAAAATGGATTAGAAATTATGACGCTAAAAATTGTTTTTCTCATCCCCAGCCACAACTGCGGTGACGCCACCGTTTTTACAAATCGTGATCCCGCCCCCAGAGACAGTGAGGGTACTTGTGGGCAGCCGACTGGTTCTTCCGTGTAAGGCAGAGGGCATCCCACAACCAAGGGTCGAATGGTTGATTAACGGTGAATTGGTAAATCGCTTGCTCTTCTGTTTATTTTTTCAAATAGTCAGATTATTTCAAGATTTTTTAGTTCACCTGAGCCGAAGGGGCAAGTAAGCTGTTGCAATTGCTTTTTGTCCGTCATGCTTTTTCATCGTGCGTAATTTGTTGTGCATCATTCAGTTATAAACTGTTTATATTTCCATCTTCTTACAATGCATGATGGATTTGACGAAACTTGGCAGAAATGTTTCTTCGGGGTAGGGGATTCAATATTTCTCAAATGGTACCCCTGGTCCCTCTGTAGGCCAAGGAGCAGGGCCCCAAGGGCCAAAACTTGGTAATTTTCAAACATCTAGATCCAGAAATAGTTTAACTAAGTTACATTTTGTGTATATTTTGTGTATTTTGTAGATATATAAGACGAGCAATTGTTCCTCATGAGAATGTTCAGGGTGGCCCTGTTTGTCCCCTGAGAGGGGTGACAGGTTGGGGGGGGGGGAAGGGCCTTATCAGGATAATTAACATTGGCACCGTCTTTAAATTGTATGATTGGATTCAGACCAAACTTGGCAGAAATGATCCTTAGGGGGAGGGAATTCAATGTTCCTCAAATGTTACACCAAACTACATGTATGTATAATCTACAGAGGTACCACAAAGAGGTGAGTCTCATGGCTGCCAGGGCTCATGTTTATACTTGATTTTGTAAGGTAAGGGCCCATGACTGTATTGCACACTAGTACAACATAATACATACATAAATGCATGCATACATACATACATACATACATACATACATACATACATACATACATACATACATACATACATGCATACATACATACATACATAGACAGATAGTTAAATAGAAATGAAATGTAGATCAATGGATAAGTATCTGGGGTTGCCGTAATGCTTTGTATAGCAGTCTATTAAAGGTAAATGACATAATTGGGGGTAGTCCTCAGCTTGGGCTGAAACTACTCTAGAATCAAGTAAACTATGCAAGGATTCCTCTGTGAAAATCTCCTAGTCAAACATTGACTCATTCTAAAATAACTAATGTCAATATCCCTTGTGGTAGGCAAACCTGCTGTGTGGCCCTCTATGGGTCCTATTTTTATCGTGCCCCGATAGAATTAAATGTTTATGCTTGATTTTCCTTAAGTAAACAAATTAGAGACAAATCCTTCCAGCTGGGAGATTCACTCCAGCTAGTGTATAGATGGTATATACTTGAACTCATTGGGTTCTCGAGGCAACAATGATGTCACTAACCTTTAACATTATACTTGCATGTTAGCCACAGTGATCTTGAAGAATGCCTTTTGTTGCAATTTCACCATACGTGGAATACGATCATAGGCCGGCCTGTCTCATTCATTTCATTGTCCATTTCATTTGCAGGTGGAAGACAGTGATCAACTTCACATGGATGAAAGTGGCTCCCTGGTCATTGATCCTGCCGATCTCTCCAACACGGGAGTGTACGAGTGTCGCGTCGTCAATCCGTCTGTCGGTGAAACTCAGACCGCAATAAGTAATGTCTCTGTAACAGGTAGGTGAGAGGGAAGCAGACTTAGGTTGATTTACACGTGGGAGGTTTAAAGTGAAATGGCAAAATAGGGAGTAGTCTTCAGTTTAGGACCCAATGCCCTCAGAATCAAGTAAAATGTTGTTTTCAGGTTTCTACTGTGAAAATTTCATAATCATACATTTCTTCTTTTTTGAAAACTTATCAGAAAAAACTGTGACAGTGAAATTTTTTGTGGGCTCCACATGTTTATGTTCTACTCCAGAAGCACTGGTTTATATGCATGCAACTTCTAGCTATACATACACATTTTTTATAGAAATATTGAAGTTCTGTATCTATCGATCAGTGAGGTATCATTGTGCTTCAAATGATGCTGGATGTTTAGATTTCTGTATGATTATAGTGACTTATTAACCCAGCGTCGCCTCTTGGGTGTCAAACACTGCTCTCCCAGAGGGTCCTATAATTATTACTCCAGTTTCCACGGGGACTGTAGTTCACCCCTAGGTACGGAGCAGCAATAAATGAAAATGTAGATAAATGAAATAAATAAATAAATTATTAAGGGATAATTGCCCAATATCACAGATTGCTACAAAACTGGTGTACAATGATGCTAGTTGCAAAATATAACTAAAGAGAGTCAACTTACCACCATTGACTTGCTAATTTTAGTCTAATGACTACTGATTAGTGGTCATCTCCATCTTTGTGTGTCGTGCAAAGTTACAGATGACTAGACCTGAGGTGGGGTGCCCTGGTGTATCATTAAAAGCATGCACATAGTCGTGACCAGCCTGTTTACATTGCAATATGCATGCTTATAGTAACTGGCGTATTTGGAATCTTAACATACATGTATACCATACATATTGCAAAACAAGCTCTCTGACTGAATAAGTGTCTTTGATTGACAGCAAGAGGAATTCATAGCATATGACATTAAAAATGTACCAAAATCCACCCTTTTTTACATATGTATGTACATTATTCAAAGCTAATTTATGCAGGATATATCATTGTATGGTGTTCTTCACACAATTATCCTTTTTATGCCTCCGCAACGAAGTTGCCGGAGGCATTATGTTTTCGGGTTGTCCGTCCGTGCGTCCATCCGTCCGGCCGGCCGGCCTTTGGTCCATCCGTCCATCCGTTACCGGTTCTCGTTACCGCGATAACTTAAGAACCGCTGATCAGATTTTGATGTAACTAGGACCAAGTATTTACTACGGGGCAACAATGAACTGATTAGATTTTGGAGGTCAAAGGTCAAAGGTCAAAGGTCACCGGGCCTAAAATATGTCTGATTTGGGCTCGTTACCGCGATAACTTGAGAACGGCTGATCGGATTTTGATGTAAGATGGGTGAAGTATGTATTATGATGCAACAATGAACTGATTAAATTTTGGTGTTGATAGGTCAAAGGTCACAGGCCCTAAAACGCATCTGATTTCGGCTCGTTGCCACGATAACTTAAGAACAGTGTGTTGGATTTTGATGTAACTTAGGTGAAGTATGTATTATACGGCACCAATGAACTGATTAGAGTTTGGAGTTGAAAGGTCAAAGGTCAAAGGTCACGAGGCCTCATACATGTCTGATTTAGGCTCATTACCATGTTAACCTAAGAATGGCTGGTCTGATTTTGATGTAACTTGGGTGAAGTATGTATTATAAGGCACCAACGAGCTGATCAGATTTCAGGGTTAAAAGGTCAAAGGTCGGAGGTCACAGGGCTCCATACTTAGTGTCTTTACCATAACAACATGAGAACGGCTTATCGGATATTGATGTAACTTGGGTGAAGTATGTATTATGGGGCATTGATGAGATTTCAGAGTTGAACGGTCAAAGGTCATGATGCCCCGAACATTTCAAGTTTGGAATTGCAGGGGGGTGCGGAGGCATACCCCATCGGCTGCACGCAGCCGAATTGCTCTAGTTATAAATAAATTTTAAATGAAAGAATTGTTTTTATCGCGTTTGAATATTCCCATATTATGAAGAGTGATTATGATACCCATTCTCCTTGTATCCCCATTAGCCCCTATGCTAGTCTTTGTCACCAGACCTCCCTCAACTCTTGATGTTTGATATCTATTCTTCTTCTATCACTATTAGCCCCTATGCTAGCCTTTGTCACCAGACCACCGTCAACCCTTGATGTTTTGATATCTATTCTTCTTCTATCACCATTAGCCCCTATGCTAGCCTTCGTCACCAGACCTCCCTCAACCCTTGATGTTCTCGTCAGTGAGAGGCTGGAGCTCCAGTGTATGGCCGAGGGCTTCCCCCAACCATCACTATCATGGCAATTCAATAATCAGGAGGTGGGTACAATGGTTCTAGGACTCCTCAGAGGACAACTCCCCTGGAGGACAACTCCCTTAGAGGACAACTCCCCTGGGAGGACCCTCACCCGACAACTCCCCCATTGAAAAACTCCCCTGGAAGACACCTTCCTTGAAGGATTTTAACAGTGCTGAAAGTTTTACCAATTTTAAAATCCTCTGGGGAAGTTGTCATTAGGGGAAGCCATTCTCCAGGGTAGTTGTTCTCCGGGGGAAGTTCCAGGAAAGACATCCTCCTGGGGAGTTGTCAGGTGGGATTTGTCCCTGGAGGAGTTGTCTTCCAGGGAGCATGGGCGTAGCTACATGGAGGCCTGGAGGCATGTCCCCCCCCCCCCCACAAATTTTGTGTGACCCCCAGGTGCCCCCCATGAAATCATGAAGGAAGCAACAAGTGTATGCGCCCTCAACAAATTATTTTGATGCCCCCCTACAACATTTCAAGGCCCCCCCCCCCCAGTGCCCCCCTGAGGAAAAAATCCTAGCTACGCCACTGCCAGGGAGTAGTCCTAAAATGGGGTGTAATCATATTTGTTCTTATGAAAATGATTACATCCATGGTACAGTGAATTTAAGTTGATATTTTTATCAGTGAAAAGCCTGAAGTTGTACCTTCATCATGATACCAAAGTCATGTTCATGCCACATTTTAAAACAAAGTTTTGATAACTTATGAGATTCAAGGTTTTGAGATTAGAGCAATTGTGCTGTCAAGAAATAATGGGTTTGAATATCACCCATGCTGATCACCAAAATCAGTGTTCCAGGATCTACATACCTCCGTATCAAATGATGACTCCTTGTAAAGCTATGACTATGATATTTTATTTGGGAATTGCCGACAGTTGTGTCGATAAAATGATAAATCTTCAAAATGTTTCCTTCCATATCTCTGGAGAAAATACAACATGAATTATCATGACTTATTTTCATAGCTTCTTTTGAAAAGTACAAATAATATGAAGGATATCCCTGTAAAAGTCTTGAAAATTTCCTCATGATGTATTTTTTCAACTCCATAATCATTCCAGTTATATTCTATATTCACCAAGTAATCCAAATCGATATTACATCTGCAGCTCAGTTTAGAATTTGGTGACAAGCTCATCCATTAGGAGTAGTTTGAAAATGCATTTTTTTTTAAAGAAGACAAGTACCTTCTTAGCTCACTGACTTTCCATCAGCAGCTAATGCTCTAGGTGATTTCATTTGCCCACCTTATGAAAGAGTTTAATGAGTTATTTTTCGTGTTGAAAAACAAACAAAACGAACCAAACCCAAATAAAAGCAATATTTGATAATCCTTTGTTTTCTGCTTTTGTAAGATTGCCTATGGTCCTGATACCTACATGGCTGAGAATAACTCCATCATCATCCCATCAGCCCTCCCATCTCATTCCGGTGTCTACCAGTGCATCATCTCAAATGGCCTCCACAACATCAAAACGGTGGACAGTGTTATTACTGTCAGAGGTAAGCATATTCAACTCTCACTTTATTTATTGATTAATTTACTAAGCTATTAATTATGATAATTTATGTAAATTAATTCAAAATTGACACACACACACAAAATGCTTCTTATTTCTTTTCAGATTTTGATTTATGTTGTTTTATTTACAAAGGCTTGATGGGGTCTTCCAAACTTCTACATACAGGGTTCCCGTGGTCCTTGAAAACCTGAAAAAGTCATAGAATTTTGAATATGTTTTTCCAGGCCTGGAAAAGTCATGGAAAATGCATGATTATGAAAAAGTCATGGAAAAGTCCTGGAATTTCATAAATTTGTATGTTTTTTACCTTTTAATGATCTTCTTTTCATATTTTTTATTTAAATGGAAATACTTTTTACACTAACCACATACATTTTCATGAATTTGCTGGGCCAAAAAGGTCCTGGATTTCTAAAATTGATCATGGAAAAGTCATGGAATTTATTTTTGTAAAAGGTGCAGGAACCCTGTACATAGAAGTTTGAATTTCATTTATTATGCTAATATGTGACCCGCCACGACAAAATGAGACACAAGTCGGAGATGTCCGAGCTGAGAAAATCGTGTCTAAAATCAAAATTGGTTGGAACTTTTGATTTTCAGTTTTTTGACTTGTCTTGAAGTCTCTTCATCATGTAGAAGTTTCGGAGTGAAATTGTGAAGGGAAAGCTATAAAAAGTGTGTTTTTCTGGAGCATTTTTTTTGGGTTTCAGAAACGAGAGTGAAAATATTCAGACCGGAGCGCTGTGGAATAGGCTCCGCCCCTAGTAACGTTGGTGAATTCTGATTGGTTATCGCAGAATGCTAATTTACATACTCCCTTGTACATCGCTTGCATTTTTACCTGTGTGTGTGGTTATCAATCGTACTTTCGTGTTATGACATCGGTTTTTATTGCTGATTTTTTTCTGGTATCAGAAAGCAAGATAGTCGTTTAAATTTTGTTTATTCTGAATTTAGTGTGATAACTTTCATACACAGCGCCTTTATTGGTATTTTTTTTTTGATTGTCAACGCATAGCGCGAGCAAAAACAGTGGGCCTGCAAGCTCAGAACAAGTCGCTGAAAAGTTAACAAGTATAGTTTAAATGTTTGATTGGAAAACAGAACGCAATATACCAGAAGTTTTGAGCTCAATGTGCACTTTTCCATGATTATATCCATGGTTCTGTTGCCCTATATTTACCGTAGAATTTAGAATGACAGTGATCGCGGCACAATGAAACCAAATTGGCCATGCAATCTACACCATGCAGCCTAGTTAGTTCT
>JZLH01S0084886.1:19977-34145 GCA_001188425.1 Eucidaris tribuloides | reverse complement strand
TTTTGTTTGTTTCATCTGGTAGAGCTACATATTGGTACACAAAACTTCTACACAGAAGTTTTGAATTTAAACTAGAAAATTATCGATGTTAATTTATGTGAAGTTTATTTGAAAATCACCAAAACTGCTTCTCCTTCATTCGTCGACCAATTTTGATTTATATTTCTTTGTTCCATCTGATAGAGCTACACATGAGGTACACCAAACTGCAAGAAATTACGAAATTTTGGTTTGAAAATTATTTATGCTAACTTATGTTGCTGGTTTATGCAAAATTTATTCAAAAATAAAAAAATATTTCATCTTCCCCTTCATTTGTCAACTGATTTTGATTTTTTCTTTTGGTCTCATGATATTTCTACCATTTCAGTAGTTCAGTTGTTGCTCCTGCTTTTTCTTTTCTGTGCAATAAATGCCTATACCCATAAACAAATTTCTTCAACTATTTCATTTTCATCCATATATTTCACATCTCCTGTGTGCCAAAAGCACTGCATACGTAAACAAGGTTCCCTGTGCATGTTCATACAAGCAAAGGATGTCAACAGAGGAGTCGTTTTAAGTCCTATCTGAACTAAACAATAAGGGTGCTCCTTATTTTGCATACATGTACCTCAGTTAATGGAATGTTTTCCTTTTTCTTCTTCTGTTTATCAATCCCAGTTACCGGCGATGGGCCAGGGTTGGAGATTTTGGTCGACAATCCCTACCAGCTGAGTTTAAAACTTGGGAACCTCGCGCCGCAGACAGACTATCGAGTGTCTATAAGAGCATACAACCGGGTCGGGAGAGGAACGGCTAAATCAGTTGAAATCCAGACAAGGGCAGGAAGTAAGTGACACGCCCCTCTCACATCCTACTAGAAATGGACTGTCAATGGAGTACGCTTCTTTGATCATATCATGACCGCCGCTTCATAATTAGGCCTATGTGCATTTTAAATAAACTGACTAGGTGCCTTTTCAAAGAGCTTGCTGCATGGTTACGCAATGTCGCTATGCACCAGACAAAGGGAGATTTTTTGCAAATTTGTTTCACGTTGGGTTGATACTTATTCACATAATATTTCCCAAACGGTCCACAAGCCCTAGATAGAGACAAGCGAAATGGAAACTGCCAAAATGTGTCTGACAAATTATCTTGAATAACTATTTTGGACACTAGTGAACACACTTGAAACACAGTGATGATAATAGGTAAACATTTATCCCTAATATTCTGGGGGGGGGGAGCCCATAATGACCCCCCCCCCCCCCTGACAAATTTCTTGATTATTCCGCCACGCAAAATTTTTTCACTGCACTGTTCAATAGCTTTTTATTTTCAAGTCTTGTGCATCATTTGAGACCATTTTCGCAAAAATCGGACATACCGTTACGACGCTGCGCGACTTTTCATTCATGCATGCAGCTCCATAATTGCTCAAAAACGTGATTTTGTGTACAAAATCAATGCAAATTGTGTTTTCAGCCAAAAATCATAAATGCATGATTATTTTTACTTTAACTGGTAGAAATGGATTAATTTTATGCTGTTTATGATTGCAAAAAAGTCCCCAACAAAGTTCATTGAAAAAACAATGAAAAACAAAAGGGCGAAAAAATAAAGAAATACGCAAGAAATTCACAAAACAGTGAAATACATAAGAAATTAATTCTGATTCGGCAATTTTTTTGTAGGTAATTGTCAGAAATGTCAGAAAAAAAGAATATTTTCACCAAAACTTAGCATTCTACAAGTTACTTTAAGTGAGTTTTAGGCAAAAATCTGATTTTATTCATAAATTTGCATAATTAATTATAAAAAAATATAAAATATGTATTTTTTTGAAAATCTAACTACACAGTCTTGGAGATTACATCCAGGTCTATGCACGTGCAAATTTTCGAGGCGATCGCGAGATCTGAGGGGGGCCAAAATGCCCCCCCCCCTCCCCGATGACAAGACCGGAGATAGCCTGGATCTAGTAGGGTTAATGAACAAGTCCTATATCAAATTATAATCATGTGACGTGCAAGAACTGTGAGAATTAAATCAGTGCTAATATGTGGACTTGACATTTTTGTTTCTCTTTCAAAGTTCATATTTGTTTGAAAAATTAAACAAGGCTAAGTGTGCCCTGAAACAGGTCCTATAGCTACATATCAATTTCATTTAATATATCTTTGGAAGGTAGAACTTCAAGTTAATCAATAAACTGTCTTCCACTTAAACTGTAAATTTGCAGTGGTCGTGATTTGATCACTGAGTTAGTGTGCAGACATGTTTTACAAATGCACCAACAGAGGCTGTCTAATATATTTTCTTTACTGATTTTGGTTGTATTATGTGATTAATAGTTGAATGGGAAACTTTCTTGAAACGTGACAGAAACTGTGTTTGTAACTACACCTCTCGGAGCCATCTCAGAGACATACACTCGTGACGGGGACGTATTATTGGTTGCACATTGCATAATATACTGACTCACCTGTTTGTTTTCATATGTTTTATTGAATTAACAGAATTATGTACATAAACAATTGTCAGTACTTAAAAATTACAAGCAAATATCAAAACAATGGTGAAAAAAAATAATAATTAAAAACAAAAGGACAAGAAAAATAAATACGAAAAGCAAATTGATAGTTCACCTTATATCCACTCTGACAGAGGAAATTTTCTTTTTCCTATTTTTGATAACAAAACTATGTACTCTAGTTTTCCAATATAATCAATTGAATTAACTCCCTCTGTCAGAGGAGGAAGTTGAGGCCAGATCCAAACACCTTGCGTTAAAAATGTAGAGGTCGGGAGGGCACCCGCAACAGGCACCAGTCACCCTGGGCACCGCAAGCTTAATCTTTTAAACAGCAATCTACCACACAATTCCCCCACGGGACTAACTCCATCTCTTTGTAAATTAGTATTGTCTATATACGCTGCAATTGTAATTTACAAACTGATCGAAAACCAAAAAGAAGCACAGACACACATACTCACACCCACACACAGATACACACACTGCAACACCTACTCCATGTACATAATGAGATGAAGCTTCCCCCGTGTTCGGGTCAGAGCGAGATAGACAAAACGAAATGGACAGAAGGCCCGGTGGACCAGCATAAGGTCACGGGAACTCCCCCAAATCTACAGGCAAAATATCATTTAGAACAGGCGTCAACCTAGAATAGTTTACAGATGCTGTAGATGTAAGAAACATTACAAAATACAGTAAATACTGTGGTGATACACAATCAGTCACCTTGTGCATTGGCAGTCATCTTAAACTCTGATAAGATGATTCACTTGTTTTTTTATAACACTACAGTAAATATGTTCACTTATGTCACAGTGTTTTTGTGATTATTATTATGATTATTATAATTATAATTTTTTCTTCTTTTTTTTTGCAGAAAACAAACATTCATGAGGAGCCAGGATCATTCACGATAAATGGATGAAAACCGCATGACCTTGAAGTGATGTCACCAATGCATTTCACCCAATGGATGGTGGAAACTTTTTTTTCTTAATTTATTTGTTAAAAAAAAAGAAATTACCTGAATTACCCTGGATGATGTTCCAGGAAGCCATGAGATTGGCCATTCAGTATCAGTTATGTTCATCTGACGTCTAGTAGTTGATAACTTGTTTCTTCTACTAGCACGTGGCACAATCAGGTGCAAATTTATCATTCGTAGTATTCCAGTGTTGATTGAGGTTAGATTTGAATGAGTTAACCCGTTGGCCATGGGAACCGGATGTGCCCTGTGTTAATTCTGTGGGATTTTCAGAATCTCGGAGGCAACGGGTCAATTGTGGCTTTGACAACAGTAGAAAATTATAAAGCAAACGTACACAAATCATGGTTGTAGAGTTTTAATTGAACTGCACTTCACCTTTTGTGATCAGATTAAAAGTATTCATCATCGTAGCAAATATCCAACCATCCACGCAGAGTATTTGATGTGGGCACTACATATGAAATCAAATAAAAAGATGCATATCAAATTGAAAACATTCAAAAACTTAAAGAAAAATCAAGTCATGTGCTTTTATCATTTAGTGTATCCATCCCCCCCCCCCATCCCCCTGTAATTTGTATTTAGATTTTCAACTTTTTGCAAATGTTGTGTAGTATAAATATCAAGCACTGTAAATATGATGTATTTTGTGATGTTTAATTTAATGATGTTACAAATACAATTATTTGTAGTAATTTCATATGTCTACTTCTACTTCAGAGTAATCTAAAATGGGCATTATATTTTTCATTATGATCTTATGTTTCAGTGTGAGAGGCTTACGTTTAACCCTAATCAGGCTGGGCTTTTTTGGCTATGCTATAGTCGGGGGGGGGGGGGGGGGTCTGATTCCGCCCCCCTGAGATCTCGACCGTCGACCGTGCGATCGGGCCGAAAATCGGCACACAAATTAATTAATTATGCAAATCTGTGCATAAAACCATAATTAAGCTCTAAATCACTAATTAAAGCTCCAAAATGATTTTTTTTTTTTTGGCTTTGACACTCTTTTTAGTGTTCTAAGCAAATGCACTTGAAAAAAATCCGGAATCAAAATTGATTTTGTATGCATTTTATTGTTTTTTAAATTTCTTATGTATTTCTTTGGTTTTTTTTTACCTTTTGTTTTTTATTGTTTTTTCACTGAAATTTGTCGGGGACACTTTTGGGATTATAAACAGCATAAAATTAATCAATTTCAACCTGTAAAAGTAAAAATAATCATACATTTATGAATTTTGACTGAAAACACAATGTTGAAATTGTACAGGAAATCACATTTTTTGAGCGATTTTTGGTCTGACATGCAAGTACGAAATGTTACGTAACTTCAGAACCGCGTACCCGGACGCCACAAATTTGATATCAAAAGGTGCGCGAAACTTGAGAGAAAAAAAGTCATGAAACGCCGCAGCAACTGCTTTGCGCGTTGCTGACATATTGCGCGAAACGTCTAAGGGGAGCGGATTCCCCCACAGCCTTTTTAGGGTTAAAATGTTACATTTGATATCATTAACCATATGAGACATCTGAACAAGGTAAGTTTTTAATATCATTGCCCAAGTTTGACAAGCAAATTTGCAGACTGTTAAATTGGTTGATTGCCCAATCTGTGATTAAGTCAATGGGATTTTTGCATGTAAAAAAATTGGCAATAAACTGTACATCCGGTTGCCGAGATATTATGGCACAACATGTGCCGTTAAGGAATCTGTGAAATGCAATTTAACATTTTGAGTGTATTTTATAATTCTTTTCAAATTTGCATGACATGCCAGAGTTTGTTAAAGAAAGGTACTGGCTACTTTCAGGAGATACATAATAATATAATAATAATAACCAGTATTTATATAGCACCTTTTCATAAAAGGTACAAAGTGCTCAACTAGTTCAGCCACTATGTATGACAAGGCGAGTCCAGGGATCCAAAAATTGGAAACAATAATTTAGGTAATTAATTTGCACGACTCATATTTCAGTGGTTGGAATTTTATTTTCAGATGTTGGGTTCCCCCGAATACTTGAAACTGTCGTTGTTAACGTGCCACATGAATTACAGCTCTATGGACATTGTATGTATTGTTTGGGGCATATTTGCGACTTTGGCACGTTATGAGCTAAGAGTAATTCAGATTCAGATTCAGATTTCATTTATTGTCATGTAAAACATAAAATTTGATATGCAGTCTGAACATAAGTGATGATACATAAAACACATGTCAAGAAAAATATATCAAATTATACTTAAAATACTGCCCCAAATGAATATACACAAAAACTTTCAAGACACCGAATAACATTCCACACATTAAAATACACATGACAATAATATTATTTGGCGACACGAAAATGTGAAAAATCAGAAAATACACTATAGGCCTAACAAGTAGAGTAGACACTCGCCAAAAAGAACTTTGGCTTAAGATTAAACCCAGAGAAAGCAACCCCACCCCACCATCCCCAAATTAAACCCCCATAAATTTTGCTTGCCTGGTAGCGTAGCCCCCCACCCCACCATCCCAAATTTAAACCCCCATAAATTTCACTCGCCTGTAGGTAGCCCCCCACCCCCCCCCCCCCCCCCAAATGTTTCAAAACCCCTATTGCACACTCGAAAAGTAAGTGTCATCAGAAAATACACTACATGTAGTAATTAAATTAAAAACAAGTAGAAGTGGACACTTGCCATTTAAGGAACTTTGGCTTAATATTAAAACCCAGTGACAGCAACCCCTACCCCCTCCCCACCCCGTCCCATCTAATAAATATATCACGTTCATCATAACGAGAGTCCACTGTACCTGTGAATCAGTTAAAACTAGTGTTGCAGCTCTGAGTCAGAAGAAGTAATAATAATTGAGTCAAAAACTTTGCGTTGATCAAACACTTTTGTAACTTCACACCCAGGCATGCACATACAGGAATGTACAATCGTCAACACATCCAATCATACAGATGGACAGATAGACAGACACACACACACACACACACAAAAAACAAAGAACACATAGCACACACACACACACAAAAAAAACAAAAGAACACATGCACGCACACACACACACACACACACACACACACAAACACAGACACAGACACACACACACACACAAACACAGACACACACACACACACTCACATGCCAAAACAACAAATGAATGTAAACTTGGACATTCATATACTAATTTTGAAAATAATTTATTGTCGGTTTCTAAATATTTTACAGTAAAGTAAATGATGATGATTAGTCTGACTGTATAATTTAATCAGTAACATTCAACTGTGGTGTCCTGTTTTACATGCGATACGAACTTTCCCTGATTGTGTAGTATCAGCACACTACCACATCTTATATATGGCACAACACTTTTATATATCTTTATAAACATATAACTATACAGCTTCTTGTATTATTTTATATAATTGATTCACATAATTCTGCAACTGCCGAGGTTTGAAAGCAGTTACATCTTAATAATGTTCATGTACATACAGTGGTTTTTAAGATGGTGCTGAGATGTGTTCATCATATGAAGACACACAGAGCAATAAATAATGTATATTTTGAACTTAACAGATTGCCTAGTAGTGATTTTTTAGGGTGTGTAACGTTTGTAAGCACTTGTGTGTTTTGAATGTAAAATAAGGCTACTTCACTTCTTGAGAGTACAGTGCACTCTCATTATAAAGAACACTGATATAACAAAATTTCAGTATAAAGAAGTAAAATCTCTGGTCCCATATCTTGGATTTCCTTTGTATTATATTGTTTTTGCAACCCTGATATAAAGAAATTTCGTAATAGAGAACAAAAGTGATGGGTCCCATGAACTTCTTTATATCACGAGTGCACTGTATACTGCAAACTGGCAGGCTGCCATGTGTATTACACCATAGTGCAATTTCTATCCAAAACAGAAATCAAAAACATAATTTATCAGTTTAACCTTTCCTATTTCACATAAAATTATCATTTAGTTATTTGTAAGTCTGCTCTTCTTGTTTTAAAACAATACTGCATACTCCGTACATTACAAAATGTAGATGATTGTTGGGTTTAACATCATTTCACACAAAGTGATCACTTATCAAGTTTGCATACTCTTCCTGGTTACACAATGATGCATACTCAATACCTTAACAAGGTAGATAATCCATAGTTGATATATAACAAGGTAGAATAGATTGTCCATGGTTACAAGTATTTACAGGTACATGATGCAATTAAGACTTTACCATCATAACACAATTTCTGCCATTTTTTATATTTTTTTTATAGTAATAATTCTCCACAAGATAAATAAAATTTGCATCGGCAAAAAGTCAGAGTGAAAACTATTAAGCAGAATTTGGTAATGTTTCAGTAATTCAGTTGCAAAATCAAGTACAAGGTAAAAACATTTAGTTACACAAATCTTTGTCTGTTTGCATAGTAAAACAGATTTATCACATGAGAATGTTTAGGAAGTTTGACATTTATTCCACTATCTATGTTAGCTATGGTACGTAACAGTCAAAACCTATTTACCTAAAATGACGCTACAAGGATTTTATTCCTGTCTGAAAAGTTTGAAAGAATGCTTAAGCAAAAAGGTCAGTGCTGATACATTATTATTTAAAGATAAAACACAAATTTTGTCAGAAGTTACACATAATAGTTTAACACTCTTAGCATACCACTGAAAATTAAATCATTGTGAAATGTAAATTTGAATAAATTCTACAGTTTAAAATAATTTTTCACACCATGTTGAGTTTGTACACTCGTTACAAAAGGTGCACTGTAATGGTATGAAAAAAAGTGTACTACATGTATTTAAAATAATGTACTTCATCGAAACACTGTCTGGTTCACTAATTGTCTCAAAGTGACAACTACAACATGAAATCTTGACAAATGTAAATTTAGATCCATATTTTATAGTGACTGGTTTCAAACTGGAATTGCTTTGCCCGTTTTCTTTGGTACATTGTTCTGAGAGTTCCAATAATACAGGTTTGGTAAATATTGTACGTGTACTCCCAAAATGGCATGATCACTTATTTTACAAGGGCATTTCTGCTCACATCCTCCTAGCTGATGGTCAGAGATAAGATTTATTTGGCAACTTGAGTGTTACTTGGGCAACATCAGTGACTTGTTAAATCAAAATGCCATTCAAACTGGAGGAATCTCTATAGACTGAGGGTCTGATAGAATGAGGGTCAGATACACCGAGGGTTCGATAGATGCAGGGTCAGCTAGACGAAGGGTCCGATAGACCGAGGGTCTGATGGACCAATGGTACCAATAGACATCAAATCTGATACACACATTTTTTAATATCGTCGCCTGGCTGGCAGAAGGGCGTTAACAGTCTGGCTGACAGAAGGTCGTTAGCAAATGCTCTAAGCATGAGGACGTTGACAGTGAATTGCTTGTAACGTGACAACTATTGGCTTACTTCACATGAAATCAAAGTATTGTGATCTTTTAGATCCTTCTATCAGTACGTAAGGTTGAAATATGGAATAAGCCTATGGGTTTCAAATTAGGCAATTTACTGTTAACGCCCTTCTGCTTAGAGCATTTGCTAATGACCTTCTGCCAGCCGGACTGTTAACGCCCTTCTGCTTAGAGCATTTGCTAACGACCTTCTGCCAGCCGGACTGTTAACGCCCTTCTGCTTAGAGCATTTGCTAGCACTCTCCTGCCAGCCGGGCGACGATATATGATAAAAAGCATATATAGCAGTTTAATCTGTTGATGTTTGGTTAGAGTACACTGTTCTCTCTCTTCATTCTAATTCAATTTGCACAATCACAACAACCTTATGCAGATTATTAGATGCACAAACTAGAGCTACTGCAATCGGTCTGTCAGACCCTCAGTCTTTTGGGCTGTAACCATTCTATCTGCACGACTGACATGTTGACTAACCATGTCACTGAGTAATGCTCAAGATATTTATAAATCTCGTCTCTGATCATATCTACTAGTTCATGTAATCTCTGAACAGTAATGTCATACTGAAATATATGATCTGCCTTTGTTTACATGCCTTATGGTGACATATTGACGATGTGCCATTTTAAACATATAGTAACATGTCAACATTTTTCTCTTAATGTCAAAATATTCAAAATCTAATATTCAAAAGATTTTCTTTGCCCTAAAACTCTAAATTTCATTTATTAGTTGATATCAGTACACATAGTGATCACAAATATATCATGATATTTTTTATTCCTGAATTGCATAACTGCCCCATGTCATTATTACATTCAAGAAACACAAAATGATGCACACATATTTTTTTTTTTTTAACAAGGAAGATCAAAAGCAAGGGGGATGGTGCAGTTAGCTTCCTCTCCCCACGAAAGATTTTCACAAAATAACTGCTAGTGTCATTTCAATAATGACTTAGTAAACTAGATTTCTATTTTTTTTTTTTTTTTTTTTTTTTTGGCGGGGGGGGGGGGGACGTGTGGCACAATTTATTTCAATTTTAGATTTGTGCCACAACTCCCCCCCCCCCCAAAAAAAAAAAAAAGGAAAGAAAAAAGGAAAAGAAATCTTGGTATATACCACTGGGTAGGAGAGCAGGGATGTAGCAATTTCCACAAGGAGTATCAAATGCAGCATTATTGTAAGGTCTTGAAATGACGAATAATCAGCTGTGAGTTTTGCAGCACACAAATCAGAGTGATTTCAAGGCAAGAGGCTATTCAACCAAGGAGAAGAACAAATATAAGCACACATGCCTTCTTGCATTGTAATGGTATATAGACCGCAGGAAAAAACTGAATCAATGCTGTAATTTACACATTATCACAAAACGCAAAATATTTGTGCAGCCTTGCGGGAGACATGGGTGCCCACATTATCATTTGCATCAAAAAAGGGCATAATTTCACTCTGCTGTCAAGTGGACTCTAAATACTGTATATGTTGAATACTTCACTTCCTGATATACCTAGACAAAGTGAATGGAAATGCAATAAAATCATGGAATTATATGGCATATGCAGTATGTCTCACATTTATGAATTCACAGTATACATATCCTGTAAATTACAAAGAATCTCTTTCCACAGCAGTCGGTGCTCATAGACCATCATATGCCAACTACGGGCTGTGATTCCCACTCATAGACTACATATCCTGTACACTACACAGGACTTTTTTCCTGGGCCATGTAAATATGGGCTGTGATTTCCAAATTCAAGAGAATATATATGTGACCTGTCACCACAAAATGCACCATAAGTTGGTGAAATAAGAAAGTGTTTTTCATACTGCCTTAAAGGTTAGTGACATGATTGGGAACACTTGAAAATGCCTCAAGAACCAAATGAGTTGAAATATATACCAACTATACACTAGCAGGAGTGGATCTCCCAGCTGTAAGGATTTGTCTGTAATTTGTTTCAGGAGAATTGAGCATAAACATATGAGTATCATAATTTTATCAGGGGATGATAAAAATAAGCCCCATAGAGAGCCACACAGCAGGTTTCCGTACTACGAGTGATATTGAGTCAATGTTTGACTACAAGATTTTCACAGGAGAATCCTTGCATAGTTTACTTGATTCTAGAGTAGTTTCAGCCCAAGTTGAGGACTACCCCCAATCATGTCATTTACCTTTAAAGTAGAGACTCTAAGCTTTAAAATGATGTATGATTTGTCTAGGATGGATGAAGCAAACCCCGCTCACAAGTTTGGACTATCGCCTACGCCATAATAGGGAAAACAGAGAAAAATGGCTGCAAAGATAGTGTTCATTCATGCCAAACGGGAGGCCTTTGACAACCGTTCCGTTGAAAGCTCGGTAAAAATAATCACTCTCCAAAAGAGAACTGTGAATTGGAAAATCCTCTTTGGCTCGTACAGTCACCATCAATAAATAGTTCATAAAAGTAGTTTTGTGGTGATACTAAAATCATTACAGGGGGACTTGAAAATGTTGGATAACTAGCAATTATATTTAGGGTTACATGATGGTCAATCTTGCGATGTGAAGATCGAACTCGGCCAAATTTTCAAGTTCCTGCAAAAACATGGTCTGCATTTAATTTAAGAAAGATCAAACCTTTGAATCACTTCTGGTCCACAAATTTGGACAGATGAAAGAAGAGTGTATGTACTTTTAGAAAATATAAAAATCCCAGAATCAGCATTTGCAACCCAATTTGACTATTTACCGCATTTACACAAAAACTGCCATTGCGACTTATTGATCGTTTTGTGGTGACAGGTCACATATCCTGTGCATAGCATAGGACCCTTTTCCTGTACAGACAGAGCTTACACATCATGTCAAGCCTCCTGGGTAGTCTGCAAATCACAAACTCTACTTTGACAATATTCCACACTGAATTGAGGCAAGACTAATTTATTACATTTTCTGCTTGTGTCAAGAGCAGCCTATTGCACAGGGCCTATGGATGGAAGTCGTGTACAAGCTCTAATTTGTGGAACCATGACCAACAAGGGGTCATGTCTGTACCTCCTAAGAGGCTCCAACCCTTAACATCTCCTTACTGGGAGATTCTATCGCCTGGACCACCTTGCAAATGGGAGATTTAGTCTCTCTCTCTCTGTAAGTGCCATATCCGGAGACGTAGGAAATCATGGCGTGCCACAAATCTCTGTTCCTAGCTGTTTGAATCAGCTCCACCTCCCGCTTACCCGCACCTCTCTCTGTAATCCATGCATTGAGACTGATCATCCAATTCATCCGTTTCCTACCTCTACCCCTCTTTCCCTCTATCTTTCCTGTCAATGCTAAATTTTCAAGACCATCCTTTCTAATTATATGTCCCACGAAACTCATTTGCCTAGTTCTTATCTCCATAATCAGCTTTAGATTTAGTAAATGACTGGAAATATGTGACCTGTCACCACAAAATGCACCATAAGTCGGAAAAATAAGAAATTGTATTTTTCATACAGTCTTAAAGTAGAGACTCTGTGCTTTAAAATGATGTACTGTATACGCTGAATATTTCGTGGTGGTTTTATTTTCGCGAATTTCGCGACTTACTGAACGTGAAAATTTTCACTTCCTGATATTTCTGTACAAAGTGCATGTAAATACAATAAAATCACGAAAATATACACTCGCGAATTCCCCGTCTTGAAGCAAAATCGCGCAAATATATGGACGCGAAATATATGGCGTATACAGTATAATTTGTCTGGGATGGACAAAGTAAACCCATTTTAAACGGCTGCAAAGATAGTGCTCATTCATGTGAAACAGGAGGGCTTCGACAACTGTTCCGTAGAAAGGCTCAGTAAAAAAAGATAACTGGATTGATTTTTTTCTCTTACAATCACCGACAATTAATAGTCCATAAAAGTCCATAAAAGTGCTTTTTGGTGATACCAAAATTATTACAGGGGGACTTGACGATGCTTTATAACAAGCAATCATATTTAGGGTTACATTATGGTTAATCTCACGATGTGAAGATCGAATTCAGCCAATATTTTCAAGCTCCCACAAAAACATGGTTGAAGTTCAATTCAAGAAAAATCAAACTTCTGAATCTTTTCTGGCTTTCAAATTTGGACAGGTGTAAGACGAAAGTGTGTTCTTTTAGAAAATATCAGAATCCCAGTATCAATTTTTGCAACCTAACTTGACTATTAACCGCATTTACACAAAAACTTCCGTTTTGTAACTTTGCAAGTATTCCACACTGACTGACAAGCTGAGATTGAGTACAATTTCTGCTTGTGGGTCAAGCAGCAGCCATATAACACGAGCCTATGGGACACAAGGCGCCGATGGATGGAAGCAGTGTACAAGCCACTAATTTGTGGAACCACGGATCAACAAGGGCTTCATGTTTACCTCCTCAGAGGCTCCAACGCGCTTGGCATTCCTTACGAGTGCATTCTATCGCCTGGCGACCAACCTTGCCAAATGGGGCAGGGAGTAAAGGACTGGAAATGTGCATGAATTCATACTGTATATGTGGTAAGTTTCACGGCGTGTTATTTTTGCCAAATTCGCCAGTCAGTTATTGCGAAAAAATTTCCACATTTGGTTCATTTCTATTCTACACTAATGAATATCACCAAGTAAATCGAGGAAAATTTAGCACGATCGCGAATTTTAGAATATAGTCCAAAACCACGGAAAATATGGCATTACACAGTATATGACCTGTCACCACAAATGCCCAACCATAAGTTGGAAAAATAAGGAAATTGTGTTTTGTCATACAGTCTTAAACTAGAGACTCTATGCTTTTATTTTTTTTTTTTTTTTTTTTTTTTTTTTTTTTTTTTTTTTTTTTTTTTTTTTTTTTTTTTTTTTTTTTTTTTTTTTTTTTTTTTAAGTGATGTATGATTTTGTCTAAGGATGGACGACGTAAACCCATTTAAAACCTCTGCTCACAAATCTGGGATAATCATGTTAGCGTATTGATCAGCCGGAAGCACAGGTGAAAAACTGGCTGCAAAGTATGCTCATTCATGCTGAAACAGGAGAGCTTGTGACATACCATTCCGGTAGAAAGCGTCGGAGTACAATGTTTCACTTTCCAAAAGAGAACTCTGGATTGGACAATCCTTTTTTTACTGCTTACAATCACGTCATTAAGTAGGCCATAGAAGTAGCTTTTGGTGATACCAAAATATTACAGGGGGACTTGTTGATGCAT
>JZLH01S0084886.1:2815-15357 GCA_001188425.1 Eucidaris tribuloides | reverse complement strand
ACTGTTCTCAGCCAATTTGACAGTCTGCCGAGATGAGGCGGACGCGGCGAGTTTGATTACGTGAACTCCAAGGGCAAAGTCAAATGTTATTTGTTCTGTTCAATTTGCTTTGTTTTAATCTTGAGATATATTGTTAACAGGGTGAAATCTAAATCGAGCTACTTTTACTAGGGAAGACGGTCTGGTGCTACATGTATTATAAGAGAGTTTTAGATGTTCATCCGCGATGCGGAATCTTCTGATGTCGTCTTCCTGCGCATGCGCGAGATAGTTCAACTCGGTTGATCCTACATCGTGTTCTATTTCACGTCTGTTCTCAGCCAATTTTACGTCTGCACGAGATGGGCGACGCGGCGAGTTTGATTACGTGGAATTCTGTACTGCAATTGCGTAGAATCAGGGATGTTCGATTGCGCATCCTCAGCGAATGCTAACGGATACTGCGTAGCATACACTAACGCACAAGCATGTGCATCAAAATGTCCCTGGAAGAAATTTGTATCGTGCGCGTCGCAGCAAGAAATCTAAACCAAGATATTTCATGACGCGGGGAAAGGAGGAGAACACTGTGCCAGAGGAGAGAAGATTCTGCGTCATGCGCTACGTCGCAAAATCTAAAACTCCCTATTGACAGTAGTAAAAGTCTCAACCTGCATCCAGAGATGGAGCCTGTGATGTTAGCCATTCAAAGCCCACAAAATTGCTGAGCAGTAGACTCTTGTTATGAAGATCACTGACATCACAAAATCTTGTTATTTTTCCTGTTCCAAAGTTGACATTCTCTTTGTACTTTATTGTTTTCGCTACATCGATACAAAAATTGAAAGTAATCTACTTTGTAATCTTATCTAATTTACTGTATTTGAACCTATCTCTGGGAGGTGGAGACCAGCAAGCTCAGGATCCCCCCCCTTCCCCCATTCCTAGCTATGCCTCTGTCCTGCCCCCCCAAAAATTGCAACATAGTCATAGTATATGCCACACTTACATTCTGTGTCTGTTGCACTGATCATGAGCTGGGTGAGTTTCTTCTTCAGGCTGCTCAACTCAGGGGCATTACCCTCATCCACGGGGTCATACCGTCCCGTCCCCAGGGACACCAGGCACTGGATGGGGGTGTCGGGCCACAGCAGCCTACTCTCATGAAGACCAAGGGCGCTGGGGTTGTTGGTTAGAATACCACCATCCTGCAGAATTTACAAAGCAGAGTTTGCCGTAACATGACATTGAAAAAAATTTCAAGATATATAATACATATGTAAATATCTTATGGTACATTAAAGGTAAATGACATGATTGGGGGTAGTCCTCAACTTGGGCTGAAACTACTCTAGAATCAAGTAAACTATGCAAGGATTCTCCTGTGAAAATCTTGTAGTCAAACGTGGACTCATTCTAAAAAAAACAATGCCAATATCACTCGTAGCACGGAAACCTGCTGTGTGGCTCTCTATGGGGCTTATTTTTATCGTACCCGGATAAAATTAAAATACTCGTTATGTTTATGCTTGATTCTCCATAAGTAAACAAACTACAGACAAATCCTCCCAGGTGGGAGATCCACTCCTGCTAGTGCATAGTTGGTACATATTTCAACTCATTTGGTTCTTGAGGCATTTTCAAGTGTTTCCAATCATGTCACTAACCTTTAACCCGTTGAGGACTAAATGCGATATATCTCCCCCCTTAAGATCTTGGCCACGGATCGTGCGATCGCCGCAGAAATTTGCATGCGCATAGAGCTGGATGTAAACTGTAAGACTGTAGAGTGAGATTTTCCAAAAATAAATATTTTTTATTTTTGAATAATTATGCAAATTTTTGCATGAAATCATATTTTCGTCTACAACTCATTTAAAATACCTTGTTGAATGCTAAGTTGTAATGAAAATATTCTTTTTTATATTTCTAACAATTATCTTCCAAAAAATTGCCATATCAGAATGAATTTATGTATTTTATTGTTTTGTGATTTTCTTATGTATTTGTTTTTTATTGTTTTTTCTATGAACTTTGTCAGGGACACATTTGTGATCATAAATAGCATAAAATTAATGCATTTCAACCAGTAAAGGTAAAACTAATCATACATTTATGATTTTTGGCTGAAAACACAATTTGCATTGGTTTTGTACACAAAATCATTTTTTTTTAGCACTTTTGGAGCTGACATGCGTGTACAAACAGTCGTGCAGCGTCGTAACGGTACATCCGATTTTCCTGAAAATGGTCTTAAATGATGCACGAGACTTCAAAGTAAAAAGTCAGCAAACGGTGTGGTCAAAAAATTTCGTGTGGCAGAATAATCGCAAAATTTGTCGAAGGGTCCATTATGCCCCCCCCCGATATTAGGGTTAATAGAGAATCAAGGCTAGAATACAAAAATTTGGGCAGAATAATATATTACTGACTGCACCTTTTTGCTTTTTTTTTTTACATGAATATAGAATCTCATGAAAAAAATTAAGAAGTAATTGCAATTGTAATTTACAAAAGTAATAAATTGCATTTATAGTGAAAGTCAATGTATTTGTATTGTAATTGAAAAATGTAATTGTACCCATTCCTGATTATGGGATACCTCACCTGAAAAACAAAGTCATCCAGCTTGTACTCCTCGAAGTAGCCTGGAGCGGCGGAAGACGCCCTCAAAGCCTCGCATAACTTGTACTTGGAGGAGCCCTGGTAGAAAGAGGAGGTGTTGACCGGTGGGTTGTAGTTGCGAAACAGGAAGTTCTTGATGGAACCAGAATTCATCAGAGTGGCCACGGCCGAGACCTGAGGAAATGATATCACAGAGTGTTGTGCATTACTCAGCATTGCCACATTAGGCAAGGTTTGGAGTGTATTGTCAGCTTCAAACAGCTGTACGTTTTACACATGTATTGTGGAGAAAAGTTTTATGTACAAAGCATGTAGATTAAAGTATACCTTTTAAGAACATAATTTTATGACAATGCTGTCAAGATTTTAGGATCAGTAGATGTCAATAGAAAATTTATGTTTTTCCCCTTTTCACAGAAAATCTATGATAAAATGTCACCTTTGTAGGAAAATATCCAATGTAAACCTACCATT
Source organism: Eucidaris tribuloides (assembly GCA_001188425.1). Classification (NCBI taxonomy): domain Eukaryota; kingdom Metazoa; phylum Echinodermata; class Echinoidea; order Cidaroida; family Cidaridae; genus Eucidaris; species Eucidaris tribuloides. Next base: position 12,279 of record JZLH01S0084886.1, on the reverse strand, counting down.
TTTATGAATAATTTAGTGAGTACTATTCCTCTTTAATATTACTATACTTTTTACTATTTTAATAATTATGGAAAAGATACCATGTGTGGCATAAAATTGTACCAGTGACATGTTATGGATTTTCTGGATTACCTTGGGACAACCAGGGTCCTGAGACATCTCAATGGCAGGACTTTGGCCTACACCTTCCATGTGCTCTCTGAAAGATGAACAAACCAAAATATATGAAATGAATAAATTTAATGCATGTAATTAAGAAATATCGGTCTTCAAATAAAAATATAAAAAATAGAATAAATAAATAAATAAATAAATAAATAAATAAATAAATAAATAAATAAATAAATAAATAAATAAATAAACAAATTAACATGAAAAGAAAATCAGAACACTGCACAAGATTTATAACTACATTATCAATTTCTTCACTGTCAAGTTTTTGCATAAAAGATATGAAGGGTGCATTTAGTGATTTCTTTTTCCATTGCAGGAAGTGTTCTTGATTTTTCACATTTGGAATATCATGTTTTGGTGTCAGAAAATAACTGAGCAATTCAAAACATAACTACAAACTTTAGGGACAAAAGTGCAGTTTCACTTCACTCAGTACAAGTACAAAACAATAGAGGGCACATAAAATGAAGTGAGAGCCTGAGAGGGGGACACTTTTTTGAGGGGTGGGCTTTAAGTTAAATAATGATTGATTTGATTTAAATCACTGATTCTTTTTTTATGAATTATGATTTAAATCGGCATTGATTTACATTGCCAACCCATTGGCAAACAGTGAGTTGGGCCCAATTTTTACCACCTCATTTTAGTTGAGAGGTCACATACTCCCTCTCCATCAATTCTCAAAACAATATCTATATCATTACTTCAAAATCTTCATCCAAGCGTCGGTGTCGTAGTAGGCGTGATTAAAGAACAGCTTGCTGGTCCCCAGCAAGGTGTTCCTATTGAAGACGTCCACGCTCAGCTCCTTGAACAGCTGCTCACACGTCGGGAGCGGTGCCCTCCCGTATGCCAGGAGGAAGGCCAGCACGGCACCGGAGCTGACCCCGATCCAGTAGTCAAACAGCTGGTGGATGGGCTGCTTGGCCTGCCGCTCCAACTCACGCATGATCTCGATGGGAATGACGCCTCTGGAATGTGACAAGGAGGAAAGGGACACTATTTGAGGCAAAGTGTATTTCAACCCTTTGTGTGCCAATGCTGCACTGGCTCACCCATGTGTAACCTCAATGGCATACTGATGGTGCACCAGTTGGCCAAAAAGACAATCGGTTTCATAGTCTCTGAATTCCAAAGATGAATATCACTGAATGGTTATAAATGATACTTCTAGTTAAATGAAGACACATTGGACCAACTAAATGAGTTAAAAGTTCATGTCTCCATAACATTTCAGTTTTCAGAGAAAATTATACATGGTTACTTTTGAAGTTTATACTGTATACATGTATCACTACAAGACGATCCAATATCTGGTGAACATTTCTGGTAAATTTTAGCCCAGCAACCAAAGTTTTAAATGAAAAATTACTGATTTTAACAGACGCCCGCCTGATAAAAAGGGAAAAAGACATATGTATGCAGGATTTGAGGGACGGTTTAGTAAATTCAACAAAATGGCGGATTTTAAATTCTATTTGGTACCCCAGGGTATCATATATGTCATCATGTGTATACATGGCCACTCCTGTGCATTGTTTTTGGCCAGCATTGAACCAAGTTAAAGACACAATGGCCCCTAATACCCTCCCCACCGAAAAAAATAAAAATGAATATAAAAACTTGACATAAATAAGATCAAACCTTGTTCCTCCCCCATCCACAGCCAATATGCGTACACCCCGCCCTGAGACAGGTGAGGCATACCCCAGCTGGGCCAACATCTGGTTGACATGGGCTGACGTGGTCGCGTCTTTCTTGCTCTGTTTGATTTTCAGCAATGCCGGAATCAGGCGTTCATTGACGGCGATGTGTCTAGATTCTGGATACTGGACGAGGTGATTGCAGAGCCTCTCCAACTTGAGCTGAAGGGAAGCAGTTGAGGTTGCCAGGGAGATCCCGATAGCCAGCGACTTGGTCCGGGCGTCGACATTTGCCTTAGAAATGACCTGCACGTAAATGCCAGCAGTGAACTAATTAACGAAGAATATTTCACTAGTATTTTAAATCAGGATATCATAACCAGATTACTTTTAGTTATGAAGTTATAAAAACAAATGGCAAAGATTTACATTATTAATTGCTGTTTCATAATTTCAAAACAAAAAATAAATTAAAAAAACATTGGATAATTAATTTTCAGTTGTGTCAAACCATATCTGATAAATCCACTTTATTCAATCCACTTTTTAGAATTAATCTTCAAGCTCAACTTTGATTAAAAGTAAAATCTACTATAAATTAAAATTGGTATCACCCTCAGACATAGCTAATCATTAACGAGTTAGCTACCCACAGTATATAGTGTATAAATAGAAAATTAAGCAAAAGACATGTATGCACAATATGAGGTTCAAAAACATGGTTCACATATTTTCTAACAAAGTGAATAAAATATCAAGGAATTTGAATATGTTTCTAAAATATATTTGCCATGAAGCCACATACCAGTAGTGGAAAAAACACATCTTTCCCCAAAAAATAACAATTAAGTGAAAAAAACAACAATTACAAACCAACTTACAGGTCTTACAGATTTCTTGACGTTATTCTCTTCGGCCGGTTTGTGTTGCACTTTCACTTCTTTCATCTTTCCTGCCACCTGTGCATATTTTTTACTTTTCTCCACGGCCTCATCTGAATGTGTGCTGGTCTCTGCGGGTGCCGCACCAACTGTGTCACTGCTCAGTGCCTGCGTCATATCCAACAGAGGAACATCAGAGTCAAAATATGTGGTGCCCTCCTCCACAGGGACGGTAGGAGCCACAGGCTTCTTCTTCCTTCTCAGTTGAAACAGAGTCCCCGGCAGCTTGAATAAATTCACCTGAATGTACCTGAGATTGTAATTGTTGTAAACATAAGACGCACCTCCTTCGGGTCGTTTTGTGTCGTGCATCTCACGTTTGACGTGGGTTTCATCGTCGAGCGTCTCTGTTGATTGCGATACTGTTTTGTACTCGAGCGTGGCAGAAGCGCTGTCCGGATGGGGAACGATGTTCACGGTTGAATCGTGTTTGGTGAGTTTAGTCGGAGTGGGAGTGAGACGGTTGGAAGGCGAGGCCGCATCATCACCTGATGCCACCCCAATCTTCTTAAGTACAGATAGAGCCCCAGAGGATGTCATTGATGGAATTCGGCTCATTAGATCAGCTGCTGTTTGTTGGCTTCTTGTTGAAGCTGAGGTAGATTTGATTGTTTGATTGTCAGGCACACTGTTTACCGTAACAGATGGCCCGTCTTCAATTGCCATCTTGCTTTCCGCCCGAGATGTTTTTGTCTTTAGATCTGGCTCAAGTTCAGAATCATTCAAACGAGAGATGCTGTTCACCTTTTCCTGTTTCGGATGTGACTCCGTTACAACACTTGCTGCTTCCCCAAACTTTCTTGACCTCCGCAACATACGGATTGCCGACAACCCAATCTCATTTGCAGCTGATGCGGACATGTACTTCTTCAGAGAAGGCATTTTGACCCAGTAATTGACTGATTTTCCTGTGGCATCAACACTGTTGAGTTCCAGATGCTTAGCTTGCTGAGCTCCTTTGTCCGAAACTCCAGTCATGCTAGATTTGCTCCCTGAATTGTGACTGTTGTCCGTATCCTTGGATTTATCTGAACTGTAATTGACCACTCTGTGGACATTGTGTGATTTTGTGGACACGGCAGGAACCCGGTATGCAAGAAGAGGATTGAACACCCCATCCATTAATTTCTTCTGTACAGCGCTGCCAACTAAACCACATCTCTGATATACGTCAGACCACAACATGGACATCACAGCACTGCTTTTCCTTCGTGCTTTTACTGCTCTACTCCCTTTGCTTGTCTGTGATGACTGAAAACGTGCAGGTACAGTCTTTGTGAAAAGGCGTTTGGGGGCAGAATGGAGATAAGAGTTACTGGACGTGTTCATGTACACCATGCTAGTCCACAGAACAGCTTTTGGGTGAATTTTCCTTGGTTTCCTGTGAGAAACATAAAGTAAGCGTCTTGGATGCTTACAAATAATAAGTCTACCAATCAGAGTGGGACACGTGATTTCCATATTGTCCTGAAACTGTTTCTCTGATTCTGCGTAGAATAACTGCTGCACACACTGCCAGTCGCTGGCAACGAAGCCCTACTTTACTGTCAAGCTATTGCACATCCCATGCAGATAAGAGTGAGGTATCAAACGTTGGCTTCATCTACACAGGTATAGTGTAAACATTTGTCCTTCAAAATCTAGTAGAAATAAAACAAAACATGTTAATTTATGTGCAAAAAACTTAAAGCAATTGCGTATGTCCCTAATATTCAAGCTGAGGGATTTAACAGTACTGGCATAGCCGGATGCTGTTCAGCCCCTCAATGAGGGCACACACAGATGGACAATACATGTATGCTAATCTGTAAAATGAGAAGCTAGGGTTGCAAAGGGTTGGAAACTTTCCATGGAAAGTTTCGGGAATTTTCAATGGGCTGGAAATTTTGGGAATTTTTATTTTTATCAAATTAAATGGAAAATTATTTAATTTTTGAAAAATTTCATCAGTACTCTGTTGTATAGCACTTCTTCAGATAAATGAAATAGTTTTTACATCTCTTTTGGCTTGCCTTGGCATTTCATGAGGATAAATCAACTCAAATGAAAGAACACACACATTACACATGCGTGGATGAGATGTACACTGTATTTGATCCCTCATTGTTATGTACAATATGTGCAGTGCATATGCATGAAGTGAAAAATTCCACTGAAATGTTTATTTCAGTAAGTGGATTTGTCCATCATGTTGCTATTTCATTCACAAAGTGTGAGCACATATAAGAGTTGGATTACACTGTCTCATCAGGCTGGCATGTTTCAGAAGTATGGCTGGTCAAGCTAATATTACCTACATGTTGCAAACAAAGCCAAGTTTATATGAATTATTCATATTTTCATGATTTAATTTAGAAATGATTGTTACATCTTGTTTCTTCTTTGCATTAGAGTAAATGTTTTAATATCATGACATTTCTGATATATTAGATCATTGATCATTTGAATTTTGAAATTCAAATGTTAAATTTATGAAAATAAGCAAAGTTTCCGAAAGTTGCCGAAAATTCCCGGGAATTTTGCAACCCTATGAGAAGCCCCAAATATTAACCCATTGCCTCCAAGATTCTGTAATTATCCCATAGAGGTAATACAGGACACATCCGGTTCCTGTTACTAATGGGTTACACTTACAGGGACGCTATCGGTCTTGATCTGTATCATGCAAAATAAAAAAAATAAATTAAATTAAAAAAAATTTTTTCGAAGAATCAAACAGAAATTGCAGAAAGTGGTAAAAATTTTATTGCTCATTTCTTATTTCCATGAAATATAAACACTTAGATCTAATTGTATCTACATGTACCTGAAAATATAGACTGTAATTGTAAAACTTTTCAGATCAGATGAGACTCTAAACAAAAACTATGAGTAAAAAGAAGTAGATCTGCTACAATACATGTAGTACCACATAGCGCTGCGGATCGGAAGTAAAAAATCGGAATCGGGAGATCGGGAGATCGGACGGCACAGATCGGCCGATTAATCGGGCATCGGAAAGATCGGAAATCTTAGGTTTTTAATTTTACGTTCAGAAATGAACTACGACAATTTTCAGCTCCATATAATGCTAAGATAAATGTTGGGTGTTTCCTGTTACATTCGGAAATAAATTATGGTAACAATCGGTTCCTTACGATACTAAAACAAACGTCGGGTCTTTGCTGTTACCTTCGGAAATGAATTATGGTAACATTCGGTGCCGTATGATTCTAAAATAGATATCAGGAGTTACTGTTACTTTCGGAAATGAATTCTGGTAATATTCCGTGTCGAATGATACTAAAACAAACGTTGGGTCTTTGCTGTTACGTTCCGAAATGAATTATGGTAATATTCTGTGCTGTATGAATGTATGATTCTAAAATACATATCAGGACGTTTGGAAATTAATTTTGGTAAAATCTGCTCTTTATGATGCTAGAATAACTGCCGGGTGTTAACCGTTACGTTCGGAAATGAATTATAGAAACATTTGGTTCTCTATGATTACACAATGTACTTAAATAAATTTCAGGAGTTACTGTTACTTTCGGAAATAATTTATGGTAACATTCGGTTCCTTACGATTCTAAAACAAATGTCGGGTCTTTGCTGTTACGTTCGGAAATTAATCATGGTAACATTCGGTGCCGTATGATTCTAAAATAGATATCAGGAGTTACTGTTACTTTCGGAAATAAACTCTGGTAACATTCCGTGCCGAATGATACTAAAACAAACGTCGGGTCTTTGCTTTAACGTTCGGAAATGAATTTTGGTAATAATCGGTGCCGTATGATTCTAAAATAGATATCAGGAGTTTGCAGGAGTACTATCGCTTTATAGTACGATGCGGCGCGGTCCGTTCACGTTTCATACTATACCGAACTTCGTAGTCAGTAGATCATCATCGCGCGCGCACTTTAACCAACAACAACAACAACAGTTTGCAGTCAATGAACACCGTGAATCCCGTGCATGCATGTTTGGAACCCAAAAGAAGCCATTAAATTACTTCAAACGTGAAAACGGTAAGTCAAAAATGTCTTAATGCGTGTAGTAGAGTCTAGTTCATTATACTTGATGAGGTGCTATGACCTCGGTGCGCAAAAACAGGCCGATTTTTGCCTGACAAGCTTAGTTCATTTCTTGCACGGTTGACGTGAATTCAATTGCATGAAAATGTGCTGGTATACCCGTCTGTCCTTTGTATGAGGGGACTGACCAAACAAATGTCAAAAATAATAAATGAGAAGTCCCCAAAGAAAACGGACAGACCCCATCAGTCTAGAACTAGCACGCAAGGCACGTGCACCCGTCAACCAAGCAAAAGTCGCCCGAAAGTTGTCCACCAAGATTTCACTGACAGGCAAATTATCGGTAAGTTGAAATTCAAATTTAAAACTCAAATTCAAACTTTTGAAAGGACGTGCTCCATTGAAATGTGATAAATTACAGCTTTTGTACAGTTCATGTCTAAACGTTTCATTCCGTAAAATTCATTTCTTGCAAGTTGCAGCAAACTGCGGTCCAATTTCAAACCACCACTACCGCGAGCGATCGCATAAAAAGGTGACGGTCTTAACGCGCAGACGCGGGTCGCTCCCAAGCATGCATTTTAACATGTTTTATGACAACATGCTAATGCAGCAATAAACTTTAACCACGTTTTGTCATTTGTGTTCGGTTTATTCCATTCAAACACGTCAGAACAGAAGCAAGTTTGACAATTTTTTTAAAAGAGGCTTCCACAATGTTATTATCGATATCGATTTAGTGACAGTCAATGCCATGGTTAATAAAAGTGGCACATTCTTGCATTATGAAAAAGAAAAATTACAATTTACTGACTGTGACTGTGACTAAGCCGAGCTTAGAAGAGAGGAGATGACGACATGATCATGACGTGTATTTTTATGGGGCCGCAGGGCCAGGGTAGGGCTGCATGAAAAACGACATGTCATGCTGCATTGTCAATGCAGTCGTTTGTTATTGTCGTTGATCTGATCAACAATATTCCCCACACACATGACACAAACTCGCGATCGTTCTTACTACTACGCTGCACACTGTGCAGTGCAGTTAAACGATACCTTTCACTGATAAGATGGACTACGTTCAACAATAATTCACACAGTCGTTTGTACATACCTGTAGCGTAAAGGGTTTGGAATCAGTTCAGTTTTGATCTTTCCACCTTCAGTTCAAGAAAATTAAAGATGTAAACAACAGTTTTCGAACGTACGTGTCGATTTGTGCATCATGATCATCCGACGGGGCGTCGTCAGAATTCTCGCTTCTGATTGGTTGATTGGTACACCTTTGACCTTTAAACCCAAAATACAGCCCACGTCACTATTATTTGTAAACAAATGACAGGTACTTACGTAATATGCATTCGTGATTGTTCATGACTCGCGTAGCTTTGACAAGCCAATATCTGAAACGATTTGTGTCGAGACATATGATGCAGTTTCTTATTTTGCTTTCTTCGCATTCCGGACATTGCGAAGACCGCATGTCACGCATGTCCCTTCATTCCATTCATCCAAGTGATAAAAATACTAGTAGTCAGAAGTACACTGAAAAAAAAACAGGCTTAATGAAATCATATACACTGTATTGATAATTGACAATTTATTCCACATACTAAAAATCTTGCTATAGGATTGGTTAAGAGTTAATTACGTGATAAAGCGTAGTTTTTGCCCATCAATAGTGATTGTTGCATGCACTCATTATGTTGGTACTTTTTGGTGTTCGCCGTTCTCGTCCTATGAACGCGTTATCATTTTTATTTTTTTTTTAGTACACGCGAAATGAAAGTGCGTTACACTCTGACTTGGGTGCGGTTCTACAGCGGGCTAGTGGAGGCTTGCCAGAAAAATGCGGGGGAGCGAAGCGACCGAGCGGTGGGTGTGGGCGGGGGAAACCCACGGTAGGAACTTTTTGAAAATACGCAAAGAAAAGACTTGTTGTTAAGCATGGTAAAAACATAGGCATATGCCATCAAGATAATTAGGGGTTGATTTCAAAAAATATGCACAGAAATTATGTGAGAAACTTCATTTGAGTATAGTCATAATGTAATTTGTGAGGGAGCAAAACGACAGAGGGGAGGGTGTGGGAGGGGGATACCCCCTATAAGAAAAGTCGTCTTTCTATTAAAGACGTGTTGCTAAGCATGGTAAATACATATTTCGTAGGTATATTTTATCACGATTATTATAATTTCGAAGGGATGTACGGGAAGTTTTGCTGCTAACAGCACTGTCTAAAGTTTTGTGTTAAAGGGTGTCTTGACTTGTCAGTGTACAGTAGAGTTCACAAGTTACGAGTCCGAGTCCGCAGTTAGATAAAACCTTGCCATTCATTTTACATTGGGACTCGACGTCGAGTCCGAGTCCACCAGAATTGGACTCGAGTCCGGACTCGACTACGAGACCGTGTCTTGTCCATTCATCTCTGGTTAGATCAGGGGCGGTGCCAGGGTAAATTCTTAGCTGCTTAGGGAGGACGAAAACTGTCAGGGGACGAAAATGTCAAAGAGACTTTAATTTCATGAATTTCCCTGGGAAAACCCCATGACTTTTTGCATTTCGACAATTTCACGGGAGGCCGCCACCTCCCTCCCCCTGTGGCACTTGCCCCTGAGATATGATCTCAAAGTTTATATATTTTTTTAAAATGGGGCTTACAAATCGTCTCCAAATCCTATAGCTGC
>JZLH01S0084885.1:28053-47547 GCA_001188425.1 Eucidaris tribuloides | reverse complement strand
GACTGTACGACCCATTGGCATGTAGGGGCCTATATATACTGTGAGTACTATTGTAGTGTACTGTATAGGTGTATACTGAACTTACTTTTGTGCGGCAATCCGAGCCAACGCGAATCAAGTTTGTAAATTTTCAACATCTGAATGTATGACCTATAATACAGCACTAATAACTCGAAAGTTTGCAGTGAAATCTTCATCATGACACCAGTGAAATATAACAATTACCTCTAAATCTTAAAATAACTTAGAAAATAAATGCTAAAACTGACATTTCGATTGTCGTCATGATGAACACGCCATTTTGTTTCTGACTAGCGCGAGTATGCGCAGTAAACAGCTGTACGCTTATCGCATAGGACCTTTGATCCGCTTGTGCGGCAGCTGGTCCGTATTTCGAGCAGGATGGGGTGCCGTTAGAGTCATGTGGTCCTGATTCCGATCCGGATCAGGTGTCCTAGCAGTCGTCCCATCCGGTGGGACACCTGATCCGGTGACACCGGCATAGGACCAAATATCTTCTGTGTAACATCAAACAATAGCTCCAACCCGAATGGACCCACAGATTACATTAATCCGCCAGACTGTCATCCCCGGGGGGCCAGTGTCATTACAAGGTGTACACCATGCGCGTGTATGGACTTTCAAAATGAACCCTAAACACGTAATTGAAAGTCGATCTCAGAATACCCTAAACAAGTATTCAACTTTGAAAAGATACCCTTTTGAAGTAAACATTCGGTAAAAAGTATACCCTTTTCCCCTGATTTTGGCGATTTTGATACCCTTTTCAATGTACGCGCGTACATCGTCCGACCGTGAAAAACAACCCTTTTTACGCGTTTTTTTCACACGCGCATGGTGTACACGTTGTAATGACACTGGCCCCCCTGGGACTGTCATCAATGAATCTTAAATCCCTACATTTTATTGTGTACTGTGTACGCTACCTGAGTTAGTCATTCTCGATCTTCCTGTAAATGAACTTGTAAAACCGATTCGAAATCACTTCACCTTGTACCTGAAGAGTGGGAGCAGCTTTCCGGCTGTTCCTACGAAACAGATCTGTAGTGCATGAAGTCAAACTAATTTATAATTGTTGTAACTAATTTATAATTGTTGTATAATATATATATATATATATATATGTACAGGGTGGCCCAGAAAGAATGCTACGAGTATGATCGCTAATTTCTTCACCATTATCGGCAAAATGTCATTCATTTTTGTTTCAAGATCATTGATTTTGTGTAAGGCGTTTTGATTCTAGGGCCATTTTTAGGAGGCAATGCAATTTTCCAAATTTGCCAATTTTTCAATAGCGGCGGTCATCGGAACGCCGAGACATTCTGGCGTCTCACTTGCCATACCGGACAAACCGCGATGACAAAGGGCTGGAATGCCCTCGCTTTCATAAGGAAGACGATGCGAGCTACATCTCCACTGCCATCGCGGTTTGTCTGATATGGCATGCTGAGACGCGAGAATATTTCGGTATTCTGATGATCACTGGAGTGTAAAAAATGGTAAATTTGGGAAACGACATGCCAAAAATAATGGTAAATAATGACGATAATGGCATTTTTCTTGCTTTGTTCATAAAGTGTGCTCATTCAACCTTATCATGGTTACAACCTCTTATGTTTATACAACATGTTAAGATACGTTTTGCTGAAAAATACCGGATTTTATTTATTTTTTCAAACTTTATGGATTTGACAATTTCAAAATTGAGAAATGTGGAAATTTTTATATTAAGCTCATTGACGCGTAAAATATTCGACAAGTGCCAGAGAAAGTGAAAAGCGGTCAAACGATAGATGACTAACATAAATAGCGCTCAATCGTTCACAAGAAACAAAATTTGTCAAAATCCTGCATCACAAGTGATCCTTGTGACTTTTGAAAAGTGACATTTTTACCTTTAATGCACACGCTCAGCTCATGCAGGCCTTGACGATCAATCACATTTTCAAACATAAGTTAGTCAATGCGTACAGAAATACTCCTGCAAATTATTTTGCTAAAACCTATTTTGTTTATAAGTTATGGTAGTTGAAAAGGGGAGTAGTTCCTTTTGTTCGTTGTTGTATATATATATATATATATATTTATATATATATATATATATATATATATATATATATATCTATTACAAATGTTTACAAATATCATATATATTCAATTTACTTATAATTATTTTATCTGAACTTTTCATTTGAATAACATTGTTTAAATTTGATATGTATATATTACGAGAATTGATTAGCTATTTTTGTTAATATTATTTGAGAATTGATTGAAATGCAGAAATAATAAAACCTTTTCAAACAAACAAAATTCATTTTCAGCTGATATCTTGAATTTTAGATACGGTTTACCAGCGCTGCGTCTACCCTTGTTTCTGTCCATTTATCTTCATGGATTGTTTTATGCATATAATTTACAGATTTGAGTCATTTAGTTGCAACCAAATCCCATGCGAGCGAAAAACACTGTAACCCCACACTAAATAGTATGACACCTGTGGGGCTAGTAAATTGTAAGTAAATTCCACAAATCATATACATGAAGAACACACATGGAATGTTAGGGGGTAAAAGAAGACTAGTAGACTGCTAAAATTTTTGTCCCTATGAGATAATACTTCAAATCAAACTCCAGCGTTGAATATAATTCTACTAAAACTGAGTTTGTAGTTCGTATACTAATGGGGTTTTTCGTATATAAAGTGCAAATATAAATAACAGCCAACCAAAATGCCAACAAAATTATCAATATCAATGGGAGAAATCAGACAGTCGGTTCATTAATTGTCATTTTTGAAAGAAACATGAGTGTGTACATAGCCTTTTGACAAGGCCCTCTCGCTGTATTACGGGCGAGCAAAGCGAGCCCAGCCGAGCGCGCAGCGAGAGGGCCTTTTGAGATCTGATTCCAATTCTTATGTTAGACCTTTGAATTACCGAATTTTGCTACCCTATTTTGGGTAGCAAAAATCAACCAATCAGTGTGTATGTCTACTTGATCCTACGTTGAATATGCAATCATACTATGACGATGTTCGTGCAGACTGTTGCTGTATACACGAAACGATCTGGAAGCGTTCACTATTTCATTAGGCGAAATGATTCACAAACGCAGAATTTTGCACGCCAGATTGGACCTTACGAAATCAGATTTAAGAAAAATGCTTCAAATACTCTGTTCAAACAATGAACGTGTACTAATTTGGTGTTTGATGGTATGTATTGTAGTAACCAACACTGAAGGAATTTCTTTCAACCCACCGAATAGTTGACAAGTCCAAGACAGGGGATCGTAGCGCGCAATTTCATTGGTTGATTCGAACAGAGATGGGTTGTTCCTGTGGTCATGAATAATAATTACTTTTCGGATGCCAAGCAGATCTCAAAAGGCCCTCGCGCTGCCGCGCTCGGCTGGCTCGCTTCGCTCGCCCATAACAGCGAGAGGGCCATGTCAAAAGGCTAGTGTGTACACGGCTCTAAAGGACAAGACCCGTACAAGAAATTGTTCCAACAACATACGTCTAGGAGATGTAACAGACCTTGAAAACTGTGTGAATGAAGCTTTTATATCTTCGATGAATGTTTGCAACAGGAATCAAGACAGCGTGATCGGGGGTAAAAGTTTTATTCTTGCCCTGGTCACACGTCTCCTTTGTAGGGGCGGAGAGAGCATTTCAGTTTTGTGGACGCTGTATGTCATGCATGTGGTATAGGACACGAGCAGCTGCAACCTGACTAATTTAAAATGTTATATTTTTTTTGTTTATCCAGAGGAGTTTGATATGGACAATGTTCAACCATTTGCCCATCGAATCAGTTATGATGACATGGTACAATTCGGGAGAACACTAGGATTGGACCAACATGAAATTGGCGGAAGTGATTCTCCAAAAAGAGACTTCTACCAAAACACGTTGCGAATGCTGCTGTATTGGCTAAATAAGTTACACCCACCTTCCTATAACTATCAGACAGCACTGATCAACGCCTTTGATGAAATGAACAAGTCTGCATTGGCGTATGATATTGTGTCAGGTATTTAAAAGATGCTTCATACATTGAACGTACCATTAAATCAGGACCTCACAGCCGCTATGTTCCAAGATCAAAGGCATAACGATCTGATATTTGCCCACAAATCGCTCTGGATAGTCTGATTTGTTTTAATTCGTCAATGTTACATCCCCCCCCCCAAAAAAAAGCTTTTACACATTGTCCAAGGCGGGTTGGTTCAAGGAAGCGCTACAACATTATACGTTGTGAGTCTGCGTATATTTCTTCCCCTTCTTTGCCGTTACTTACAATTGGTGGAGACCCTAACTGCCTCGTTACTGAAGTATCCTGATTGTATATGTTACATTAGAGATTGAAAAAGCAACAGCTATCTAAAGTTAAACACTAGATAAAACACACACAAAAATGATAATCTTGTCCTTTGGGTCTATGCAGCAGCTTGCCAAAGTAAACATACCTCACTTACAAGTTGGATCGTCTCTTATTCGCTATAATGGTAGAAACCTAGATGTAATGTTTGGCCCATATTTCGAGTATTGAACGTATTAAACATCAGCACATAAATTTTCAGGTGTAGAATTGTGATTAATACTCCCCATAATTATTCAGGAAAGAAGTGTTTTTGTGGATTAACTAGTGATGGTATTGCCTCAGTGTCCATACTTGATAAAGGAGCCGAACTCTGCACATATGTCGAATCAACGTTTTACGATGTGAAATTTGCAATTACTGGGCTACATTTTAGTTCTGTTGGTAACTTATACAAACATTTATGTTGTAATGAAATATGTCAATGCTACCTTGTATACTTTTTTGGCACGACGTATATATTCTTTGACAAATTTCATGATTTCTCATTTTCATGATTCAATATTTGCCTACTTTGCTAAACTTTGTTGAAAAAAAAGAACATCACAAAATATTTCTTTATCCCATGAGTTTGATTGGTAGAATCGCACCTCCCTGGTAGAATCAAGGACCGACCCCTACCTCTTTACGTACGATAATAAGTGCTAATAAGTTGATGTCAAAGTGAATTCTATATTATCTCCAACACTTTGTTACTTTCATGCATTATCTTTCTTAGATTATCCTTGACATTTTTTTCTTTGTAATAATTTTTCCAAGGAGGGATCCGGAAGAACAGGGAAGATGAACGGATACTTCAGTTCATAGAGAAACGGATTCCTGTTGCTCAGATTGATGTGCTCGGGAAAGCTCTCGGATTCAAGCGGGAAGCAATTAAAGCGTACAAGGGACATAACGCTATATTTCAAATGTTGACGGAATGTAGAAAACAAAAGAAGATGGAGAAGGAGAACCGTCGAGAGCTCAGCAACAAATTATTCTTGACTGGATTCTATGAACTGGCTTTAGAGATTATGATCGGTGCGTTACCGTAGTACGTTGTTGTAAGTGCTAGGTAATTAACACTCCTACAAATGTAAACAAAACCTGCGATAGTGGAACTTCCAAATGTCACAAAATAAATTTTATCATAAACAGTCGTAAAGATAGGGTATTAGATTTTCTATTACCTTTATATCAGACAGTTTTGGAAGATTGCGAGAAGGGTAATTCCTTAAACTCCTCTCACTCCAAGTGAAACGTCCAAATGGGAATATGGTTTATTGTGAAATGAATATTCGATTAAAAACAATGTTCTTAATTTTTAAACGAAAAGAGGTTCATCAAAGGTGTGAAATAAAATCAGATACGATGTAAAAAGATATCCACATTGGAAGAAAGGAAGCTTTTGTTTTTGTCACCATGTCCGCTGTTCGATATTCCAGAGGCGTCGATCCTGGGGGGGCAGGGGGGGGGGATCGCCCCACCACTAAAAATATTGGGGGGGGGGCAAATATATCGATTTGCCCCCATCCCCCAATAATTTTGGCAACTTGAAAAATTCATTATATGCAATGCAAATATATGCTTTAAAAAGCACTGGAAAGCGCTATAACAGCATAAAACATGGCATAAAAATACTATTAAACATTCAAAATTGTCATTTTTTTCGGCGCACTTTGGGCGCAGAATTCTGTATTGCTATTTGGTGCGCAGAGCGTGCCAAAAATTTGGGAAATTTTTTCACCTTTGTTCCCCCAATCCGAAACATGGATCAACGCCCCTGCGATATTCACCTTGCGTTGATACTTGACGTTATTTTTTTATGGGTAATTATAGTTGCGTGATATAGTGTTAGAAATGTATATTCAAAATGCTGAATGATATGACTGAGCTTACATAGTTATTTCGCAATTTCCAAGTTGAAATATTGCATGACTGTCTCTTATTTGACGCAATGGTTTATGAAACGTGTTCTTGTAAATAATGTTACGATATTATTACCTCAATTTGAAGTACTCAGACAGAAATGGGAGAAAACAACGTGTACTCAATCAAAGCTGGGATGTATGATCTAAGATCCGTATTCGAGCAAGTGTGTTGGATATTACTATATTATTAGTATTATTATTATTATTATTATTATTATTATTACTACTACTACTACTGGTAGTACTACTACTACTAGTAGTACTACTACTACTACTAGTAGTATTATTTTTATTATTATTATTATTATTATTATTATTATTATTATCATTATAAGTATTCTTATGATTATTATTATTATTATTGTGATTATTATTATTATTATCATCATCATCATCATCATCATCATTATTATTGTTATCATTTCCTACTGAAGGCATCAGAAACCACGAGGATTTTTCTTGCCTGTACGTCGTATCTACAAACCAAAAGCATACAATTATTAACCGAGGTGAGGAAATGTGTTTGTGCAATTCTTAAATTGAGAGACAATCTTAATGTTTCGACGAATGTGTACAACTGGCTAATGAGTACCATAAGATCTCAACACAGTTTCAGGAGCATTAAGGCATCATGTGACTGCTTGCTCTTTTAGAAAATGCGATTGAATTTGTTCCGTATCGATTGCATGGGCACGGAAACACAAAGTAAGCCCTGATTCCATTTTTTTCATATCATGTGGTCATTTCTGGTGGTACCTTTCGTCAAATTCATACAATTCTTATCAAGGTAAAGTGTGTGAAGCGAATTTTGTGAGGATATAAAATCAGTCATGCAGCTAGATGCGCGATGGCTTGGTTGCTGGTGACTAGAAACTGGGAAGGACTTAACAGTGTTATACATATAGTATACTGATTGTAAGATTATAGAAGTTACAACAGGCTCATGATTAATTAATGATAATGAGGAACACTCTTTTTGACGAAAACCTGCGTCATAACCTGTTGGCGTGAGTCACCTTCGATGACTCGCACTGTTCATACCTTTATCTCGCATGACGCACTTGATACTTATTCACAGTTCTGTAGCATAATAACTGTTCAATAAGACTTCCAAGCAGTTTATTTTAGTGGGCAAATATTGAATTTTAACGACAACTACGTTGAATTCGTAAGCCTGTGCGATGTTGACGAAGCGTGCTATACAGGTATCTATATCTATTTTGGTATTTTTTTAATTCATGTATAAATGTATTTATGTATGTATGTATGTATGTATGTATGTATGTATATATGTATGTATAAATGTATGTATGTACGATCACGCATATATGAAATATCACGTATTGGCTCTCATAAGTAAACAAATAGTCACCCTGGTAATGCACTGTGGTCAATAGGCTAATAGTTTATTGCCGCTCAAAATTTTGATTACCTGGGTCTTTATCAGGATCGATAATGAGCTGTTTACTACATACAAATACAATATATAAACGTATCGATATTATTATTTATGTAATAATGCATTCATCAAACTCATCAGGAGTTCTTGCAGCGCATTACAATACGTTTTAGTTTTTTGCTTTTTATAAATTTGATATTTTTTATTATTATGCATGTACATTATGTATCTTTATTACTTCATTCATTCAAAATGCGTCAAAAGATAAACAGACCCAAATTCTATTCCAATCTCTAAATATCGACAAAAGCTTGTCATAAAACTACTATCAGGGACTGGTGTCATAATCATTCTGCTATCATATGACATGTTGATCATTTAATTTGGTTACGGGTGACTACTCAGCGATCAGTTTTGTAAAACTTTCATTTTTTTTTTAACATGTCAACATTGGTTGATTTCGGTAAAGTTTCTGTTTCGTGATGACGTAGGCCACAGCATTCATAACAAAGAAACCAGTCATGCATACAAAATACAAACTCATAACTTGCAGAAAGTTAAAGGTTATTATGTTTTTATTTTTTTTATAAATGGCGTAGTCAACAATATTAAGTTCAAGTTCAAAATTGGGTTCATTTCCATACACAATTATAATATACATAGCGTTCATAAAAATAATGTTAACTGATGTTCAATCAAAGGTCACCCAAAATACAAAATTCGATACCGTTTCAATGAGTTGGGGGAAAATGGTAACTCTCTCTGACTTTCATTTGGCACCTTGCATATATCATTTCTACAACGGATTACTAATTAGACGCTACTGAAGGTAATGAATATGAAATCGATTTTCCATTATTTTTTAATCCGGAATACTTATAATCCATGCAAAAAAAGTAAATGGTAGATACTTTTCTATTTAAAATCTAAAAAAAAAAGAAAAAAAAACTCATACTATTCATCTCTTAATTTTCTTTTATCCACCATCAATTTACATGAAATATATCTGGTGGGATTTTGAAGATGATTTTTTTTTTCAAGAGAAGCATGTAACCGGCGGGGAAAAAATTGCCATTCACTTTCTTCAGCCACGCTAAGAACTAGCGACCAAGAGATGCCTAATGAACTGCCAACTATCTTGCTTCTCCGAGATTTTGTCAGGTCTGATCCATTCCCCACCCCAAAGGTGATTTTCCTTGACTGGTGACGGAATCGTTAAATGTCTCTTGTTAATTAAAGTATGTTCGCTTTTAAGTTCCTCCACCATATTTACAGAATTAAATGATTAAGCGATTCTATTTGTTCTAAAGGCGTCTTATTTTTTCATAATTATTTTTACAGATAGGCCCCTCCCACCTTGTTTTAATGTATTCCACGTCGTTGTCCAAAGCTATTGTGTTCATGTAATAAAATTGAATTATGTACTCATTTTCAATTGTTATAAAGCGTATTCGTGCATGAACTCGCCATATATACGTAATGAGCTAGAACATATTATTTTCAATCTCAACATTACTTGGAAAATCATTAGTTTTGGATTAGTAAGATGGATCATTTAAACAAGATTTTCCAGGCTTTTCAGCCATATTATTTCGACACTTGTGTTTTGTAAATGTGTAAATAAAAGTTAAAAAATATTATGCTGAAATTTAAATTTGAACGAGATTTGAACAGTTGAAAGTCCAATTAAATATCCTTGAATCTCAACAAGTTTTACATTAGAGAAAAGAGCAAATATTCACATTTTGTCTACATGTTTGTTTTTCCTATTCATGTTAAATACTAGTCAGGAACCATCAAAATATAACATGAGTGCATAATTGCAGTAGAAGCAAATATGAGAAAACATTTCATTTGATGCTGGGGTTTCCTACTAAACTGTGTTTAGCCAGAGGGAATACAAAACAAGCCCTAAGGTGCACATCAAGGTAAATATAATGGGTGGTCTTGTTTGGAATTGTGTTGCATCTTGTTGATATTTTGATAGCACCTGACTGGTATTTACAATAAATAGCAATACATTTGACATAGGAAAAGAGCTGCATAGTTGGTCTTTACAAGGATGTATATATATGGGAGAATCAACCAGATTTAGCTATTACTTCAGCTTGATAAACAGAAAAAAAACACTAAACATTACGTTTGAATGATATTTTGAACTCAAGCCTTGAAATTTAATCAGTGATCAAATCAAAAGAAACATATTTTGGTCAAAGTTCGAAGTGGCTTCTTTGTTGTTATACTCATCTCTCTATCATCTCTTTTTGCCTCATTATCTCTTGTGCTGTGGGCTGAGGGTACACGCACAATCACACACAAACACACATATACATGTATACATATCTATACACTGCACATAAATACACACCTCCTTATACAGTATATGCTTACATATACCGGTACATACGCGTAAATTGCACACACACCTCATACACAAAAAACAATGTACACACATCACACACATACCTTATACATGCACACACACACACACACACACACACACACGTCTCATACATGCACACACATCAAATGCACACACGCAACTCATACATATACATGCACTCCTCGCATACAACACACACAGATACACACCCACTACATACATGCATACACCCCCCCCACCCCACCACACACACACACAACTCTTGATTAATCAGCAAAGTGCACCGAAATTTGTCAGGTTCAATACGTACCCCTATTCAAGCCATTGGGAAGATGAACAGAAATCTAACAAATAGTCTTAGTCCCATCCGTAGTTCAATTATTAATTAGTGTAGCTTGACAGTTTTCAGTATAATGCGCGTTTTTGCTTGAACGTTTTACACATAATTGTGGACAAGTTCCGTGACATTACGTGGAACAAACTTTCAATTAATTAGTATAATGCAACATATAAACAACTGTGTTCATGACAACGACGCGTCGTCTGTACATCACCATATGACCAAATACCTTATGAAAGTATGCGTCATAGAGTTTTGAATATGAAAACAAATTTGGACGCAGTCCATATTTATCCATATTTCTGTCGTGACATAATCATCATCCTGTAAAGTTTTAATTGCTGTTATATGTCATATCATTTATTGTAATCACTACTTGCCCTTTCTCATCTTACACCATCATACGTTTCTAGCAAAACGTTTATTTCTGACAAATTTCTGACAAGGCACGACTTTTATGCCCCAAAGGGCTATCAGACGGGGTATTGTGTGAAAACGTGATGCTATTGTAGTCAGCTTTACGTAGTTATAACAATGAACAATGCATATTTTCATGAAGTAATGAGTGATTTGGTAACGTCAGATCAATGGGCATCAACAAAAGTAAATATGCACTTCGATTACAGTGGCTAATGACATCGGAACAAATAGACATATAAATATATTAATAACAAAGACATACAGAATATCAAACACAAGATAAACATAAACCCATGTATGATGAGTATTGTTGTAAACCAGAAACATTTAAGTCTAAGATACAACGCTTATACTACTAAGGTGTTTGAAATAAGTAAAATAATTCTTTACATATTTTTTTTTTAATAACTCAAAAACTATACATCAGATGATACTGAAAATGAATATGATTTATACGCTGAATAATATGCAATTTGTTGGATGGTGTTTTGAAATGATTATATATTGTAATGTTTTATTGAATTCTTCGTGCTTCATTTTTTCAAAGTTTTTTGGGGGGAGGGTGATTTCGCTCATGTCTAACCATTGTATCAAAATTAAAACTAATTACAAAAGGTCATTGCTGAATTGTAATGTGTGGTGTGTTTGTCTTGGTTGTGTGTGTGTGTGTGTGTGTGTGTGTGTCTGTGTGTGTGTGTGGTTGTGTGTGTGTGGTGTGTGGTGTGTTGTGTGTGTGTGTGTGTGTGTGTGCTTATATCTGTACATAATAGCATGGATAATGGCTGTGGATACCACACTTGGAATCATCTTCTTGTGTCAGGTCTTTGGTAGATGAATGACTTACTGATTATTCATGAGATTAACAGTGAAAGGGTAATTCCGCCTTCATGGTGATTTGAGCACAATTTTACGCACACGCTCCTTTTGACTCCTGTGTAAAGTTTTAATTTTGTACAGGGGGCTACATATTGAGCAAAATCTGAAACCTAACAAAGTTAGTATACATTTCTTTTATCATATTCAAAGCAACTCCAACAAAATTATACACTTTTCCGATATAATCCATATTTAATTTCACCATTATCTCATGTATAGTTAAATCTTTCTGAGTTCTTAAAGATTGAACGTGTGATAGCTGACAAAAGAACGGACAATATTCAGGAACTACCATAAAATTACGGTTTCGAAACAACAAAAACTTGCTATCTATAAATACATAAAAAAAAAGAATGATGACAACTGAACAAATGACATTCTAACCAGAAGTATACATGAAATTAGTCGAGAACAAATAAAATTTGTTGAAACAAATCGTTGAAGGATTTCACTGTAAAATGCATGGTGTTTCCAAAGGATGACATCTATGCAGTTGTGTAGCTTAAACAAGTGGATACAATATGTACTTTTACTTCACCATTATGTTCATGTTGGTGCAGTTGCAATGAAGGCTCAAACTAAAAGATCAAACTAAACCGTCAAGGCATCAGTTAAGGACAGCATACTTTTGAAACATACACACACAGACACATAGACACACACACATAAATGTTATGTCATAAGAAGACCGAATGTTGGCATTCATCAGCGTAAGCCTACAATATGAAACAAACATACACGCAGGCAACAGCGAAAACTTTTCTGTTATATACTGTCTCTTCCGATTCTTCATTTTTTCTTCGACCATGTATTTGTTCTTATATTACAAAAGAGATCTGCCGTATACAAGAATTCCTATCTCCAAGTACATTCTGCACATTAACGACAAAGATAAATGTATGTGGCCTTTATTTACAACAACTAAAAAACCCTCTGCAGCAGAGGCGTCGATACGTTTCAGGAATACAAAGCATTGGAGGGGCACAGCATTGTGCGTGAACAATACGCTATGTATTCCTAAATCGTGCCGACACCCCTACTCTGGAGTCTGGAACATAACAAAACTGTACATAAAACAAATTCCCTGGATTAAATCGTTATAATTTTTGGACAAAACAAACGTGGTCAAAACACTCATGTCAATCTATAATCTAATGTGCATTGAACTAACGTATATTGCCCTTAATATTCCTGCAAATTGCAAAAGTGATTTGGTAATGGTCAAGCCAAATTCTTACACAATGATGTACGCTATGTCATTTCACACATACTTACACCTGCCAAGATTACAGCATAATACTTGACGGCGGTTGTTTCACCTTCTAATTTTCTAATTTCACATTAGTTAAGTTTATGGTATGTTGAAAGTTCCATATGTCATGAACTTATTGTTTTATTGAGAAAAAATAATGATACGTTTACATAATACTTGTTTCCGTGAGTTCAAATTATCTTATAGGCGTTCGCATTACCAGCTGAGTGGTGCGGTCAGTCTCTGCGCTGAGTATATCAAACTGGCTGAAATCTTGGCACGAGGCATGGAAAGGCGAATTTGACAAAAACTCGCTGTACAGTCTGCGTAAGTCATCTATTGGATGCTACATTTGGCCTCGGCGCGGCGGGGGCTACATGAACCATTAGTAATCTCTGAACTTCGTCGGTTGATATGGATGATCCTTGCCAATTACAGTTTGCATAAAACTGCGTCATCGGCGTTTAAAAACAGAAAAACTGTGATTTTCCTTTAGTTCACCACCCGTTCTATTCCACGGCTCGAAGGTAACAGGCACTACGCATGAAGAAACTGTCTTAACCGTCGTTGCTCCGAAATTCTGGGAATCCCGACACGCCGGATTCCGCTATGCATACGGGGCTTAAGAACATCCTAATATCATTAATTAAACAGTAGCCGCATACATATTCTATTTTGGCCTCCGCTAAATGTACTACATTTGGAACTAGCGGAACTCACGATACTTTTACTTAAGACATAGTTTGGCCTCAACAGCCGTTCCAGTCCCTTTCTCAACAAGCGGACTCACTGTTATGTGGTACAGATCATCGACGCTGAAGAAATTTTATAAGCCCTTGATCTTTTGCGTGCATTCATGAAATTGCAAGTATCTTGGAACCATCAAAGCTTATTAGCGCCAGGGACCAACGACAATCGCTCTATCCCGACAAAACGACAATGCCAAAGTTTGCCGAAATAAAGTTACAATCGCCAAGCCAGTCCAACGGCTCAGGCAACAAGGCATAATACGATCCTGAGAAACCAATACCATAACCCGGGATGACAGGGCATGCGGCCAAACTTGTATCCCACAAACATGAATACCACCAAATTACACAGAAAAAATGATGATTTTTAACATGAAAAAAAATCCATGGTTGAAAGGTAAGTACTTACTTAAATCATATATAGAAAAGGCCACGCTGGCCCTCGGAGTTTCCTGCGGCCCGGCCTAATTGGACATTACAAAACGCTTTACACTTTCTGCAAAAACCGCCTGCCACTTTTGGCATTGTCCATAGTATTAGTAATACACTCCTTACAGTCACCTATTTTGCCACAGTATGTCCAAAATACGCAGTATTTGATAAGACCCTATTTTTACGACAAACAATAAGATTTGTTTCTTGCCCTTGTAACTCTAGATCAACATGTTACCAGGCATCTACCAACAATTTTCCGCCGAGTGCGCGAATGAAGCCTTTGTTCCGAAAATTTAGGACGCTGACTGTTTTGAAAAACTTGCTGAGAAAGCTCCGCTCATATCCTCTCCCTCACTAAGGATGTTAATATTACGAAGATTGACAAGCAACCCTACGACCACACTCATTCCACGGGACATTAATGTGTACCTGCTGGCATTGACACAGTTGAACCGTAATGAAGGAGAAATGAAGATATGGCAAGTTATTTGTACGACCACCCTGAAAACTTAAGCAAATTACAAGTTACACACCCCAACTACAAAGACCGTGGAAAACTAAGAAACAAATAGTTATTGATTTTTTTTTCAGTGTGGTGTTTTAATAAATAGTACGGTGTAAAATGTGTACTTTGATTAATACATTCATCCAAACAAACACATCAGCTACATTTATGACCTATGACAGTTCATATTCGCAATTAATCAAAATTCTCTCCCGCACTATTGATCCTTCACCCTTGTGTGCTCGTGTAAAGTATACGACTGAAAGGTAAGGCCAATTCTTTCCATTGCCGCTGCATGCTAAGCGCACGTTCTGGCACTGCCTGAGGACACTTTGTAACTGTAGAGAGCCTTCCTATGTTGGGGACCAACAACATCGATACTTCTCCACACCCGCCTATTTGGCTGAATAGATATATGTTGCGTTCTGACATGAAGCCCATTTTTTTTAACACTCTCACCAAATCACAGGTTAGGGTGAATTTTTGAGAAAAAAAATGGCGTTTATTCGCTTTTGCTATGAAACTCTTCTATTCTGTTTATGCATGCTCTTGTTAATTTACATGTTCCTTGTCTACATCATCTATGTCTAATTTTTTTTACCGTCTACAGTAAACATCTATTTTAGTATACGAATTCAACGAACAACTGATATATATATTGATGTGCAAGGATAAAGACATGAACTATGAGCTATGCACCACTTGAAAATAATCAATGATTAATACACTGTACAAGGTCTAGTTCGTATCACTTATTAATCAAACACTCAACACATATTTCTATTTATCTATCCCGAGCAAATAGGCAAATGTTAATCACATTTCAAAGTTCACGCTAATAGCTTTATTTTCCAAGCTAACGTTTGATTTTCAAACGCAGTCGTCCGTCTAAACTAAAGAGAAGGGAGCATTTTGTAGCTACAATGTCTTTTGGAAAAGACATAGGCCTGTCTAAATTGACTGTCTTTTGGGGCGTTAGTTTAATTGTTCTCTTCTGCACCAAGACATGTAAGTACACTGACGTACTCTCGCTTTATATGTTGCTTTGTGTACACATACCCAAAAAGAATATACAAGTCACTACAAGTCAATTCAATGTCTAGTAAAAATACACGTTCACACATCAATGTCACCAACACTGAACTGAAACATCTTATGCACACCAATAGTAATTACAAAATCTGTCATCAAACAAGGCCTAGTCGAAAAGAGATCATACTAACTGGAAAGAAAACATGTAGTTACCTATCTGGCGCTTCCATCGATTCCGTGGCTAGCAGAACCATTCAATGCACCGTTTGGCTGTTTTTCCCCATTTGATTACATGGTCCTTATGACAACGAATAGTTTTCTCTTGAAATTAATTGGATACTAGTCCAGAAAACTAGGTTTCAAAATTATTAAATCAAAAATTTTCATTTTATTCATTTCCGTCTAGAGTTTCTAAATTGTGACAAATGATCTTTTATTGTGTTTTAGATGAACCAACATAATCCATGGCTTGAAAACCACACGCACCGAAACACATCCAATTTGAGTTTGAGAAATTGGCGAAAAGTTCGGGGTGCCCGCGACTTTTGCAATAAGAATGTACATAGTAATATCTACTTCCGGACAAATAAAAATCATGTAATTACAAACAATTTTTAGTAGGTTTGACGTTGTATGGAAAAATTATACCATTGTGAAAGTTTGATGGAAAAATTCGTCGGCGTTCATCCGAACCGTCGTATCAGTCGATTTTGGTCAAAATATCGATTTTGAGATTTTTGCAGAAAATGAATATACAAGTCCTACCTTATACATGGTTAAATTTTTAGGCAGCAATTTATTTTATTTTTTGAGATATGTGGGGATTTTAAAGGCGATGCCATATAATTTTTTGATAAAATGCGGAAATCCCATTGGAAACGTGTGCTGTAGCACAGCAAACAACAACTGCGCACACTTAATATGCAAATGCGCGGTCACAATACGCGCTGCATGACTTTGCACGTGAAAGAGGGATACGACGGTTTGCTTGATCGCGCGTATTGAAAATGCGGTCAGCGTTGTTGAACTCCCTATGGCGTTTTAGTACAGGGAAAATCTAAACCGCTCAAACCGAAATTACAAGCATGTAGCTCTTTTGCGATATTTTCTCTGATTCTTGGTTCTGTGTAAAAATAAAGATATCAATGTTAAGCAATTGTCTTGGTTTTTTATATCATGTATATTTCTAGCAATGAACATCTTGTAATGCTTGGGACAAAAAGTGGCAATTATAGTAAATTTTGAAGTAGATTTTCTCTGAAACGAGTTTCGCACTCTCGTATCGCGATACGACGGTTCGGATGACCGCCGACGAATTATTCCGATCATTGCATCTGGGCCCTATTGGGTTTTAATCATGATTCCCAGAGGTACGTGAGAGAATACCATGCCGCATTGCTGAACAGTTTCAAGTTCTGGCGTTCCTTTTTCCATGGATCGGTCTTTGAGGAATTCATGCATGTGAACGTGACAATACATATTTTGAGAAGTGGATGTGCCGTTTCAGAACATGCTTCAGGGAAAAGATAACTCTAGTTTTAATTTCAAGTACAATTTTGGGAGAGAGACAAAAAAACATAATGTATACTTTTTAAAGTTTGTTTTCGCAGTTTCCGTTCAATATTCCGTCAGAATTGAATGTAAGACCGTTTTGCTTTTCTACCATTTCTCTGCACAGTGTCTCGAGCGAAGCAGTAATTCTGTTACAAATTTGGCAGTTTCTCCTTCGTTTGTTTGTGAATTTGTTTTCAATTCTATTCTGAGTTATTCATATTTCTCTTACTTCTTTGATCTACATTTCTTAGTTAACAGGCCATTTTAATTTGATATTTTCTGTTAATAATTCTTCACTGTAACTGTATATACACTTTAAGTGAATGCACGTTTTTGAATAATCACTCAATTGTGTCATTTATTTTTCTAGCTTTGTAAAATTGTACTTTTTAAAAAAACATTCATATGAATTGTGTGAAAATCAGATGTATTACCTGCCAGATACAGTTAAACCTGTCTTAGTGGCCACCTCTCTATAGCAGCCAACCTGTCTATAGTGGCCACTAAATTTACTCCCCTGAAGACAAATGATATGTAAAAGAACCTGTCTATAGCAGCCACCTATCTATAAAGGCCACTTTTTGTTTCTCTTTGGTGGCCACTAGAGACAGGTTTCACTGTATGTGACTTGAATTCTATACATTGCACAGTAACTGTTTTGCTACCTTTCAGAAGGTTGCCGTCGGTCACGTACATAAGCAATTTATTAGACTAGAGATCGATATCTGGCATTTCGGGGTGACATGGTTGTGGTAATTCGATCATACTCATGCAGTGAATGGGATCAATGTCCACAGTTGGTGTTTGGATGTAGTGACACATACTTTGGAACTGCGAACCGGTGGCCCTTACGAGTCCTATGCAACATAATCATAACTCTAGTTACATTACTTGGAATATCATTTTCTATAAAATGCCATTTGGCTGACTTCAGAGATGCTTGTCGTTCATTTAACTCTTCCTGAAATTGTGGACAAGCAAACCGTGATGTAGCCATAGTTCTTGTCTTATACAAACGGGCCACTCTTTGAAACTATACTTGGGACGATCATTGACGGTCTGTGTTGTAATGGGAAGATTATTCGATGTAATGCGGTGAGGTATAGGACCATTTCCCTTTGAAAAAAAAACAGAGTATGGATTTGAGGTTCTGTTCCTCGTGCTGGAGTTGAAATGTCTGTCAAGCTGTTTCGAATTATACAGCAGACATCTGGCCCAGTCCTCAATTATGATGATAACACCATCTGGGTTGGTTATACTATATACCCAGATGGTCATACAACACAGACAGACACACATACACAGACAGACAGACAGACACCCACACACACACCATCACACACACATACACACATACAAATACACACATGTACACATACATGCTGCACACAGACACAGATAAACAAAGACATGTACACATACACACACGTACACACATACACATTCACACAGAAACAAACATATAGACACACGTACGCACAAATGTACATCCCTCACACACAAACACACACAGTTTTTATAGTACGGTAGTTTTTTTTTCATTTCATTTAATATCCCAATTGCATTACATTTTCTTCTACTTTGACAAAATACTGTATATTATTTACATTATGCATGTAAGCATTTTGAATTTAGAAACATAAGAACGTTATTTAGCTGCAGTGTGATTGAATTATCAGTAATCGATAATTAAGTATAATATTTAGTAGTTTGATCTTTAATGTTTGATCTCATTTCATAAATAGCATACACAAATTATCTATTATGCGAATATCAAATTTATTTTACTGGTAATGTGGCTGAAAAAAATATTTATGAGAACTTATTGGTATAATCTTTAAAGTATCCCAGAGTATTTTCCTGACAATTTCTTGCAACATAAAGAATGTACGTATAAAGTAGAGTAAAATGAAACCGAGGAACCGACGGAAGCTAGGAAGCCGAAACATAAAGAGGGTTGTAAACATTTTTGACGGTGATACTGTCGAACCGAGGTGCTCCTCGGTTATTAGTCTGGTAAGAATTCAGCAAACGTTTTTCACTTTGCCGCGTTCCTTATAGAGGTGTCTATCCTATACATACAAACATAGCACGAAACGTAACTCCCTCTTTTCAAAATACCATCACCTTAATGAAGATATGAGCAGAGCAATTTGTGCTGCGGTCACAAATAAAGTGGCAACCGGTCGATTTACAGCCTACTCGGTCGCCTTTGAAAGTTAGCAGAGGC
>JZLH01S0084885.1:17375-27883 GCA_001188425.1 Eucidaris tribuloides | reverse complement strand
AAATGCAAATATATGTTTTAAAAAGCATTGGAAAGCACTACAAAACCATTAAACATGGCCTCCAAATACTATTAAACCTATAAAATTGTCAATTTATGGGCGCGCTTAGCGCGCAAAATTCTGAATTACAATGTGGCGCGCGGAGGAAAAATTTGGACATTATTTTTACTTCCCCCCCCCAATCCCAAACATAGATCGACGCTCCTGAAAGTTAGGCATCGCCAAGAAATTCTTGTTGTGGGTACTGTAATTAAAATGAAAGTATGTTAATAATTTCACAATGAGGAGGAAGCGGGCATCTGCAAACAAGAACGAAGAGAAGAAAAGCAGAGGGTTAGTGGCGAAGACAATACCCCATCAGAAACGATTACAATTGAAATGAACGGAGGAAACACACTTCTCTAATCTATTCAGGTTTTACCACCCAACATGTACGTCATCTGACCAAAGAGTGATTTTTATGACGGTTAACAAAATCAACATCCATAAACATCCTTTCTAGTGTTGGCAGATATACCAGATGACACTGTTGTGACGGACCGATCGATCACTTTATGGCAAGGCCAGAATGGAAAGCTGAAATGTCTGTTCAAAGGAACGCCGTATGCTGTGTGGTGGATGAAGGGTGGCAACATCTCAGCAGCAGCACACATAGTGATGTGGTATAAAGGTAAATTTACTGTGGTCAGTTCTAAACAACAACTTGGTAAGGTCACCATAGAGCATATTATATTCCACATACTAAGAATCTTGCTATAGGATTGGCCAAGAGTTGATCACGTGATAAAGCGCAGTTTTCCCTATCAGATCACTTGAGAAGAAAAGTTCGTTACATTCGGTAGATAGTAAATTGATAGTCCGAGTATAATGCATTTTTATTTCGCTCGTATTCAAAATATTCATAATTGACGCGTTAGGACTGTGTGTACTGAAGAGATCAGCGAAACACAAAAGTACTAACACCATCGCGTCGGTGCGTATTTCGTAAGCGCAATACGGAACGTGCATGTACGCTAACGCGCACGCGCGCATCGAACGTCCATGCGCACCCAGGAGTTGGTCGGGCGCGTATTCCATATTCGGGCCCAAAATAATGTCTTTTTCCGAAAAATATTCATCTTTGTCGTTTCTTTAGTTAAATAGTTTCTGATGTGGAATATAAAGCAAATAATCACCTTTTGGTTTCAAGCGACGAGACGATCTATCACTTCCTCGGCAATCTGAATGTATACACTATCTTTCCTCAGCTTCGCTTCGGAAAGATAGCTACATCCAGATCGCCTCAGAAGTGATAGATCGTCCCATCACCTTCACCAACGGTAATTATTTGCTCACTGTATTCGTATTGGTTCTTCCGATAGTAGTCCTTCATCAAATAATTGTTACCTTTGGATAACACGTTATTCAAATTTAGCATGTGTAAATCACCATATTCACGTACGGAACATTGGTTTGATACGGAAATATCTCACTAAACAAGCAACAGAGAACTTCATTTGCGCCTTGTTCATGTGATACAACACGTTTAGATATGGGTAATTAATTTTTATTTGATCTGCCTGTCACTGTCTTGAATCGTCTGAAAAGAGTTAGACGTATTGCTACTTGAATCATAACTCGCATCAAACCTTTTGAAAGTATAACACAAATACCATTATCTCTGAAGCTGCACTGGCTTCCATTTGAACAAAGGATTATCTGATTCAAAATTCTTTACTTTATTCACCGATGTAGTCATAGAATTGCCCAGTCTACACGTACTTAACGGAACTGTTTAAACTTATCAACCCAGTACTGTCTCTTCATTTATTTCTTTAATTTATTCATCATCAATCATATGATTAAAAAAACACATACATAAAATACACGAATTATACAGAACAAAAAAACTACAGAACAGAACAACGGCATTATGAAATGCACAAAAAAATACATTTCGTACCAAAAATATATTCTGATGTGGGGGTCTACAGAAAGAATGGTTTGCATGTGTAGACCCCCATTTGGAGGACAATTTACACGTGAAAAAGGCGTTACAAAACATACCCACCCCCCCAAAAAAAAAAAAGTATATGGAGTGCAAACGTTCATTCAAGAGAAAGTTACAATGAAAATACATCAGTTACAAAATGTTACGATGCAAACGGGTAACACAGTTCAAAATGCAATTTCAGAGTACGTTACGTGCAATTGACGATGGATTCGTAAGATGGTGTCGCAGGTTAGTGTGTCGTCACTTCCCGTTATGTCCCGAGGTTTAGCACACTGCGTTGAGTTGGGCACTGTTATGAAAAATTAAAATCCTTCAGCATCCGATGTAACTGGAAGTAAAGTCATTCGAATTCTTCAAATATCCATAACATATGTGATGATAAAAAGTTTGGTTAAGAAATGCCCGCACAAAATGAATTCGAAAAGGTGAAATTTAAAAGAAATCCAAAAGTTCCCGGGAAGTCAAAATTGTAGCCGCCGCTTTGGCTGGAGCGCCCTCGTGTTTCGTCTTCGTTCTACCAACAGATTAATTTATACTCAATTTGTTGTCAAAAAAAAAATGATACAAGATCTTTTTCATCTGCTGCACCACATCTGTATAATAAATTACCGCAAGAAATAAAACAGACTACCTCCCAACTCTTTTTTTTATCTGTTCTAAAAACTTATCTCATGAAATCTGTTTTTGTACTATACATCTCACATTTTGTTTTCTTAAAGCCCAAGTACAGTTTTGGTCGGTCAGAAAACATTTTTTTCGCCAATCATTCACAATGTTTTCTATTGTCACCCCAGACAATAGAAAACAACATCAAACATACTGAAAGCTGATAAAAGGGACAAATTTTGATGTTTCAATTCTCGGACAACGTTCAGTGGTATGTACATTACCCATGGGAAATATTGGGATCCCCCAGACATTTTGAATTTTGAGAAATATCTCAGAAATGAGAGAGTTTTAGCGCGAGAATTTTTCAGGCCATTGTATTTCTATCTAAAAAAATTAATTGCAAAGAATTTAAATTTTTCCCATTTACCAAAATTTTACTTGGGCTTTAGGTATGTATAATAATAATAATAATAATAATAATAATAATTATTATTATTATTATTATTATTATCATTATTATTATTATTATTATTATTATCATTGATATTATAATAAAGGTTTGCAGCAAGGCACTGGTCTAGATGAAGGTCGTTTCAGAATTGCACCTGACTTTTCCTTGAATATTCGTGATGTGTCGATGGCTGAGAGAGGTCGATACTTTTGCAAGGTTTCAGACTACCGAGGTTATCTGATCTCCAACTACACGGACTTGATAATAGCAGGTACTTGAAACTTTTCTCCATGATATGATATTAAAGGTGACGGGAGTTTTCATTGATGTTAAATGCCTATTCTCTTGGTTAAAAACAATTTGATTTAATAAGGCAGCGTTTTAAATTGTTTCACTCAAGCAAGTCCACAAGGTAACTGAGCCGCCAATATACCGTAGCATCGACTACAGTCAGACAGTTGTTTGCAATGGTAATCACTCATATCTGAACCCAGTGCATCACCTAGAACGGCTGTAAAGAAAAAAATATATTATGTGTCACATATATACTACCGACTATTACCTGTTGTACACCTTTATCTTCCAACCATGTATATGTGCAATAACACATTCAACCGAGACTTGAAGGTTAATTAAAAGCTTTAAAAAGGTTTGCACAACATGTTTCCTGACAAATATATCACTATGTTTATTAACCATGAATTTCAAATGTGATATTTGACTTTATTATCATTTATCGCCTTTATTACAGTTGCACCAAGAGAACCTTACCCATCCATTGCTGAATGTTCTGAAAGACGAGCGAATGGGTCATTTCAGTCATGTGCATTACCGGTGGCCATAGACACAGCTCTTAATCTGACCTGTCAAGCACAATATTTCTCACCCAGGTTAATTCTTTCTTGGCAACAAGGTTCTAGCAAATTAAATCCAACTTATACAAGTATGTCATCTAATGATGATGGAACAATGAATCTGTCGGTCACCATAGGCGCATTTGTGAGCAACAAAGACCTCCTTTACGTCTGCAAGGCTTCGGGGATATTAGTTGGTGAAACAGAGAAGACGGCGAGTATCCAGCTCGTATCATTAGATCCTGCAGCAAGATCATTGCAAACAGTCCCGCAACAAGGTACAACCTTACCGCCAGCAGATCATGGTAAAATTGACATGTAAAAAAGGTTCAGGAAGTGCTAGACGAGCAGGCAGCTCAGAGAGTGTTATCTAAACCATCAGGCTACCAGTGTTGTAATCGAGTCGAATCGAGTTAAGGTGGGCTCGAGTCGAGTCGATAAAAGGTCGAGTCATGAGTCAAGTCGGGTCAATAATGGGTCGAGGCACAGGTCAAGTTGAGTCATTTTATATAACGTTCGAGGCAACAGAAATCTCGAGTCAAGTCGAGTCGAATCGACGCAAATTGGCAAATCGATTCGAGTCAAGTCAACATGGATTTTTGACCTGATTGTATTTCATGTCTAATATGGGAGCCTGACTCCCTGTACCCATGACAGACGCACACATATATTTATTAAATTTCATTTGGCCTCCACCAGCACAGCTTACGAGACTGCAAGTAGGTACTACTTATTAGAATTTAAGATATTGTAAGACTACACATGCTTTCTTGACTAATCTTATAACATGCATGAAGGGAGGTATCTAATTCATGCAGGGAGGACTCGGCGGAGGATTTATTTCCTGCCCTAATGGAGTCATGATGGGATATAAAAGTTACAAATAGTTTATGTGAAAGAGATTAATTGGTATAGAGCCTAGAGGATGTTTTTTTTTTTGCCTTTTTTTTTGGGGGGGGGGGAGTGGGGATGGTTGATTTGTGACTCTTGCTCTGCAACTATGCATACTATACTGTAGTAGTACTCCAGACCAGAGGGGCAAGCTGGAGGCTCAAGAGCCATAGATTGTAATTAATAACATACTAGGCTTTCTACAAGGTACAGTATGATGATTTAGGTGTTCTTAATAAATTAAGTTCAGTCGAAACGAGTCGAGTCGAGTCATTTTAGTTTAAGCTCGAATCGGGCTGTAGAAGGGCCTCAAGTCGAGTCGAGTCGAGTTAAGAAGGGTCAAGTCGAGTCAACAGGCTGGTCGAGTCGAGTCACGAAGAGGTCGAGTCTCGAGTCGAATCAAGTCATTTTACTTTAGGCTCGAGTCGAGTCGAGTCTAGAAGGGCCTCCCGTCGAGTGAGTCGTGTCGAATCTAGAAGGGCCTCCAGTCGAGTGAGTCGTGTCGAGTCATTACAACACTGCAAAGCTACCAACATCTGACCGCAGGGAACGAACAATATTATAAATATCCATTTCAGCCGGGTTCTGTCTACTTCGTTTGGACTCTTTAAAGGGAGCCACAAATTGATTAAATTTAAAGATTGGTTTATTCATTTGCACGTCAAAAACATCTAAATGAATGAAATCAGCTGAAATTATATCCAATGTAAAGATTGATATGAATAAACACCTCTCATAGAGACTTGGGGTAAAATATTGAGGTTTGGTGAAAATCTGGACGGTTAAACTTCATCCATTTTCAAATGGCTTAGAAGCCTCTTCAAAAAATCCGTGACGTCAAACGTGCACGTGCCGTTCCAAAATTGTCCGATCAGCCGTTAACCGAAGGTCGCGCGGAGGTTAGCCGTTTAACCAATCAGTGCGCTCCGCTGGTCTTGCGACGGTACACAATAACCGCGATTCACAATTTGAGCAAAATTTTAACTCACAGAAAGAACGACATTCTTGTAACATGTCGTTATTAGTTTTTCGTATAAAACAATACATTCATGACGTATGGATCTCAAACTTTCAAAACACCATTTGTAAGTAGTAAACTACCGTTTGGTGTTGATAATGAGCTTAATGAAGGGAAATAATGGACTTACAAATCCCTGGCACAATCTGTAACATGATTCTATCTTTACCACGAACTGGGGAATACTGTACTGAGCAGGGAGTTCAGAATGACCCATGCGAGAAAATCTATCCACCGCAAAACGCCCGCCAGGAAGCCACTAAATTTGGGCCTTTGGGTCCATGCTATACATTGAATCGGCGAAAAACACAATGACCCGTATTCTCAAAGCAGGTTTATCTTAGACACCCTGTTTAAACCTAGGTTTATTTCCAAGTTAGACAATAGGTTTAACTATTCTTATTCACAAAGCAGGTTTATAGTTAGCCAAGGTGTCTAACTTGGCCAAAAGATAAGCCACCTCAGGGGTAAGTTTAAACCCGGGTTTATCTTTTCAAAATGGATGAACATGGTTCCTTTGGGTGTTCATTACATATTTTTAGGTTAGTTAAAGTCTGCGTTTTCGAAATTAAAGACTCAACTTATAAAAGCAATTTGGTCAACATGCACTTTATGAGCACCAATACTGATTCCGTTGAAATATACGATTACCTAAATGATCGTTTTGTGCGCTACCTTTAGTATGTAGTACTAGTAAGCTGTGGAGATCGCCCACTCGCGGTGCTTATGCAAGGAACTGAAATACGCGACATATTCTATGCCCACTATAATGCACAAATTTATTTGTGCAGATTTTCAGGGATACTGTTAGGCCTACTGTGTCGACGTTTAATCTGCCATCAATCTTGGCGTCGACTTCAAAATCTTCGAAGTACGAAGAAGTAGAAGCGGTAGACAATTATCAAGTAAGTTCTAAAACAGATGAATAGACAGCAAGTTCCTAACATTAGATCAGATTATAAGTCGCAGAGCCAGCCGGCGGGCGGATGAGGGGCCTTCACATGTTCAGCAAGCATAACGTTGTTGTTAGCATTAAATGTGTAACGTTAGAGCTAACGTTAGGTCAGTAGTAAAACATACCTTCACTTTGGTACGTTTGGACTTAACTTTTGTAGAGGTTCATTTTGACAATCGCCTGCATCTTTAGCGAAAATGGCAATGCAACGTTTGATCTACCTATCGTTGCCCGAACTGTTATTTGTAACTGTTAGTGTTAGACCATCTAACGTTAGCATGATTAGGCGGGTTGCAAGTTAGGCATGACATGAGCGTTACGTTAATTACGCTTTCGATCTATGTTGTTGAATGTTGTCTCTGAATGTGTAATTTTGTAATTTGCAAGTCATAAATTAAGAGGTTATTTTTCAGACAAAAATAATCCTACGATTATCTTACTCACCTAACTTATGAGTAGAGGTCTATTCTAATTTAGATAACTTCGCGTGTTGTACATGTCAGATCTAAACAAGGACTTTTATGACGAGTGACTGATTCCACTTAGTTATCTACGATGTCGGGTCCGTAGGCTACACAGTCTTACTCTTAGTGAACAGTAAAGTTAGACTCTACAGCTCCACTGTTTGAAAGGCTGTTTGGAAACTTTATTTATTGCGGTTTAGAATTGGAAAGGTAGATCTAGATCTATTTGGTTTGCCTCGTTAGTTTAGATGTCAGGATCACTGAGCTTGAAGTTGAATTGACATAATTTTCATTGTGGAATAAATTTTGTTGCAAATCAAATTATCAAATGCCACTGCATAAATAAATTTAACGTACTAATAGGGTCTATTTGATTATGGTCTAGCCTAAAGTTAGTCTGGTTAGTCGAGTGTAGATGTGTTCTGGAGACGTGAAGTGTCATAAGCCAACTAAAACAGAAACTACAACTGTTGTGAAAGAATGTCTTCATCTTGAGTTGGTTTATTGAAAAGAACAAGGTTTGATGTCTATGGAAATGATCTGGCCAACGCGGTTGAAATAACACATGTCCCTACGGAAAATGTTTAGTAGGCCGACACTAGCTAGCCTGTAGTCCCTACTGAGCATGTGCAGTACGTAGATTAATGGTATGTGTGGAATGTTATACCCTAGAATGGACTTATACCACGGATTTATATTTAAACCTTGGGTCTAACTAAACTTGTCTTTGTGAATACAAAACAATTTAGACAGGGTGTCTTGGTTTTAGTTTTAGTTAGACCCGGGTTTAACTCTTTACGCATCCATGCACTCCCTGCAGCGTGCGGGATTCGCATTTCACGCTCAAACGTAGAAACGATTGTATTCACCCGAATTACACTGATTTTTCCGATACTAACAGTAATCCCTTTGTATTGTTTACATTCCTCAAGTATGGGGGTATTATGTAAGATTCATAAGGAACCAGAAAAATCGATAAATGCAATCAAGGCTTTGTGATACAATAGGACAAAGGATTAGACACAAGTTAACTTTGAAAAATACTTAAAAGGTCAATTACAATAAGACGCGCTATTCATTGATAATCTCTTCATTCACTTCTTATTTGGTGACTCATCTCTCTCATGAACTTGTAACAATTCACAAGGTTTTTATGTATCACTTGTGGTTTACCCTCTTGTATTATTTGATTGGAGTTGTATATTTTCAAGCAGGAAGCTTAGAACTACATGTATGTTGGTTACAATTAGCCATTACTTACAAAATTCACATGTATATTTCCAAACACCCTTTATGCATTTACAAGGTCTGTGAAATGTACTTCAACTTTGCTGTAGGACATTTTTCCTAAAAACGTTGTTGTGCAAAGTTATTGCTAGTTGAAGTCAGTTAGTTATTTCCTTTCCCGACACTGAGCGCTATTTGAAATTAACTCCGCACGCACGGGATTCAGGGTTTAGCGCACAGAGAGTTAACTAACCTTGCTTCGAGAATACGGGCCATTCTGATCTACCTGAAACTTTTGGGTATGATTTTTATCACATAAGTTCAGACACCGGCGAGACAGCATATCCGATAATTCTGGTCAAAATGGTTCAGATTAAATACAATATGTAAGGACCACATAAAATCATCAACTCATATCAAAATTAACTCCACCAATCCAACTTATATAGCCTACTGTAAATTTGGCCCCACTAAGCTTTCTACAGAATTTGCAAGAAAATAGATAAAACTACCACTTCAAAGTATTGAATGAATGAATGAATAAATAAATGAAAGAGTGAATGAACTCATTTCCACTTTGTACAAGAAATTAATGAATAACATTACATAAGGTATACATATTACATATTAGTCCGTTGGCTGGGTGGGTTCCCGTGTGCATGAAATGTATTCCGTGGCATCAAAATGTACCTAAGTTACTCACCACAGGCATGGACTAGGACCATCAGACATAACAAAAAGTGAGGGTAGACTTTTTCT
Organism: Eucidaris tribuloides; assembly: GCA_001188425.1. Classification (NCBI taxonomy): domain Eukaryota; kingdom Metazoa; phylum Echinodermata; class Echinoidea; order Cidaroida; family Cidaridae; genus Eucidaris; species Eucidaris tribuloides. Next base: position 18,662 of record JZLH01S0084885.1, on the reverse strand, counting down.
ACCCGGCACTTTTTTCGCTAGAGGGCGTTTTCAAAGTGGCGCCAAAATGCCATTTAATACCATATAATGATGATTTCATAGGCAATATTTGGCGTGAAATTGCCAACAATTTTCGATGTTTTCCTAAATATTTTGATGTCAAACCTATAGAGTGGTCAGATTCACTAAATTAACTATATTCTGATAGAGGGCGCTTTTCAAAATGGCTGCCAAATGTCATTTAATACCTTAAAATGACGTTTTCCTAGCCATTATAAGGGGCGGAATGGCCCAGTGTTTCAGAGTTTCCCTATTGGTTGATGACAAATGTATAGAAGGTCAGATTTCACAAAAATTGTATTCTGATAGAGGGCGCTTTTCAAAATGACTGATAAAGTCATTTAATACATTAAATGACATTTTCGTTTTCCACTATATGGAGTTGAAATGCCAGTTTTCAATGTTTGCTATAATTGTCGTATGTCAAATGTATAGAGTGTCAAATTCAATAAATAAAATTTTGCCTAATAGAGGGCGCTTTCCAAAATTGGCTATCAAATGTCATTAATACATTAAAATGAACATTTCAATATCCACTAGATGGGGTAAAATGGCCTGTTTTTCAATATTTTTCTATTTTGTTGATGCCAATGTATAGAGGGTCAGATTCATCAAATAACTGTATTCCTGATAGTGGTGCTAATTTTAAATGGCCACCAAATACCATGTTATACCATTACTGACCTTTCATACCATGATATGTGAGAAATGGCCAAGTTTTTCAGAGTTCCATGATTAGTTGATGTTAAATTTATATGTCATATTCAACAATTTAAACTCAATCCCTGGCCAATTTCAAAATGCGGCCATAATGTCTTAGTAAGCACCACTACAATGTTGTGAATGGCTTACAATTTTCCAGTGTTTCCAATATTTGTCAAATGTCTTAATACACAAAATACTAGTGTTATTTATCAATCTGATCGAGACTTCATTCTTTATCAAACAAAACAATTGTTCAGATTTATTACCATAACAACAACATTTAAGTCTTGTTAAGTAGGTAAGTTAGTTATGGCTCATAAACCCCAAGCGAAGTTGGAAAAAATCAGGATAAGTTACCATAGGCATTCATTATGCTACAACTTGCCATTCAAATGTGACCTGCACCAGTGGCCAAATGTGCGAACAATTAGATCCAATTAGGAGGCAGTAGAAATAATTCCTTGTCTTTGGCAAAATCCCAGGCAGGCACATGATGCTCTAAATAAATAGCAGGTACGTAATAATGAAATATATCTCTCTTCG
>JZLH01S0084884.1:19908-32522 GCA_001188425.1 Eucidaris tribuloides | reverse complement strand
AATGCGCGCAACCTGCGAACGACATTCGCGCAACCTACGTGATTGTAATGGGCAACATGTCGCGCGAAGCTTGTGCGCAACCTGTGCGCAGGTTACACTTATATACGTGGAGGTAACAGCAGGGTATCCCGTAAGCTTCGCATAGCCTGCGCACAACCTTCGTGTATGTCATGCGTAGCTTGCGCGCGACCTGCGCGCAGGTTACACTTATTTACGCTGAGGTAAAACAGCAGGGTATTCGCGTAAACTACGCACGCTTCGCGCGCCGGTTACGGGTAAGCTTCGCGTAGCCTGCGTGCAACCTTCGCGTATGTCATGCGTAATACACGCGTTGCGCAAGGTAGGTTAATACCAGTGCAGTATATCTCTGATGTAGACGCAATGTCTGATTTAAACTCCTTTGTGTATACTGACGCAAATGCTTTCTAATAAAGATTGTGCCCGAGATTTGTACATCTTGAAATGAGCTTATCGAGTAATCATTAAGCTATAGTCAATTATGATGCAAAGATTCACACACATCTTCACTTCTCACAAAAGGTCTTAGGGCTGAAAAGTCAGGTTTCATAAAAATAAACGCTGATAATTGAAACCGAATACACCAACGTAACGTGGCTCTGCTCTTTCAAATGAGGTAAAACTCATATAACCTAAACGCCTTATTAACCCTTTGGATCCTATAATCATGATAATGTAAAATATAGCCAAAAAATCTTGGGGGTCCCCCCGAGATTTTTCATTAATTAATAAAAAAAAAAAACTAAAGGACATTCAGAATCTATTATTGCAGGGTTATGACTTTGGGGCATAAAGCTTTCAAATGAAAACAAAATTCCCAAAACTAAACTTGGGCTTTAATTCAAATTTGACACACAACGTTTAGCCTCTGAACATGTTTACAAAGTGGTTCAAGAATGTGTTCAGAAAAGAATTTACCCCCTAAACACATGTTATTTTACAGTTTAGCCACTGATTAAAGGGAGAAGGAGCCAGCAACTAAAAGGCATAAGTAAAAAAAAATGAACATTGTGAGTATTGTGAGAATTATGGTACATGGTGATAAAGACTAAAGCCTAAATAAGGGGTACTGTGTGATACTCACCCTCAGCAAGACCCTATAAGTAAGTTGATTTGTGTTTATTTTACGCCTTTGCAAGTTTTATCCCGGGATAAAACTTGCAGAAACAGCTATAGGGGGAGGAGCTTATCGATTCAAACAGTGCATACATTACCATGGCGCGACTAACACACATCGGGTGGCATGCATCGGTCACGCATGGTCAGCTCCACACCAGTGCATGTGCGATCTGATTGGTTGGCAAGAACTCAAATATTTTCTTCACTTATGCCTGTTAGTTGCTGGTTCCTTCTCCCTTTAAAGCTACAAGGTCAAAAACTTACACCAGTGCAGCTGGACGATCACTGTTTGAATTCGATAGGTCCTCCCCTATAGCTGTTTCTGCAAGTTTTATCCCGCGATAAAAAACTTGCAAGACGTAAAATAAACACAAATAACCTAATTTATAGGGCCTTGCTGAGGGTGAGTATCACACGAGTACTCATTTATTTAGGCTGTCTTTATCACCATGTCCATAATTTCTCACAATACTCACAATGTCACCAAATTTTTTTTCTTAATCTATGCTGATGGTTGCTTGCTCCTTCTCCCTTTAAATACAATTTTGGTGGAATCAAAATACACTATGACCATCCTACTGCACACCGATTATACTGCAAAGACAGAATTATTGAAATATTGGAAATTCATTTTATCAAAATTGCCAAACTGTGATATCTGAGCAATATATAGTGCCTGTATGGACAAATAAACATCACAGACATACGCAGTATTCACCAAAGTTTTGATATTGTTTGCCACGACAAGATTATGTGTGGATGGACATCACACGTAAACTATGCATAAACAAATATATGCTTAAAGGTAAATGACATGCATTGGTGGTAGTCCTTCAACTTGGGCTGAAACTACTCTAGAATCAAAGTAAACACATGGACCTACTAACGAGTAAACTATGCAGGATTTCCTGTGAAAATCTTGTTTAGTCAAACGTTGGACTTTCATTCTAAAATAAAACAATGTCAAACATCACTAGTAGCACGGAAACCTTGCTGTGTGGCTCTCTTCATTGGGCTAATACTCCTATTGTTTATGCTTGATTCTCCTTAAGTAAACACAATTACAGACAATCCTCCAGGTGTAATTATCCACTGCCTGTTGTGTATAGTTGGTGTATATTTCAACTCATTGTGTTCTTGAGGCATTTTCGAGGTTCCCAATCATGTCACTAACCTTTAAGTGGGCACAGTAGTCTATTGGGGGGGAGGGGGTGAAGAGAACATTAGCAAAACTGGGAACCATAGTGTTTAATAGTGTAAATGATCATTTTGGAGTTACAAATTTTATGTTTGACTTTCATTCAAACGCTTATCAGAACACATTATCTTACTTTAAGGTTTTATTGTACATGTACCCCATTTTTTTTTTTTAAACTGGTGATCATTGTTAAATATATGCCATTAACCTATCTAAAAACCATTTTTTATTTAGTATTTATAGGGTGTATTTTTTTAATTTTCATATTTGAACAAATTTGATTTGAAATCTGGGAATCTTGCAAGCCTGGAAAATGCAGATCTTTGGTAGGGTTTGCTTCTATTTGATACTCTACCGCTTTTTCTTTTTTTTTACCATAGTTTAACATGCAAAAGCCAGTGAAGTCAAGCTGGCAATAGAGCACTACAACCAGATTACTAGCTCACTGGCAGAGGTAATGTGACATATAGTGGCCGTTTGCAGCTTGCTGGCTGTGACAATCAGCTTTACAGGTGTGTAGTGTGAGAAGTTTACTGCAACAATTATTTAATTGCTTAAAAGAAAAAAAGAAGAAAAGCCGAAGTGCCTAGTTTGTCATGTCCCTCTCAATGGCTGTGTTGCCCAGTTTAAAGCCCAAGTTTGGTTTGGCGATGTTTTTTTTATTTGAAAGCTTTATACTCAAAGTCATAATCACACCAATAACAGATTCTGAATCAATGTGTCTTTCGTTTGTTTGTTTTTTTTAATCAATTGAAAAATCTTGGGGGGGGGGGGGGAACCAAGTTTACAGTATGAGCATCCAAAGCGTTCGAATAACGTGTTAAAGGCGACGTAAGAGTCGCAAGCAAGACGTGGACGGTTGTCCGTGGCCCGAACTCGGATAATATTCGGAATGCCGTTATACTTTCGAAAACGAGCTTTACGCGCCACGAATTCGTGTTGCAAATTCCCTATGCAACACTGTATTCACCCGAAGGAAAGGCGAACAGCAGGCCAATTGACCCTCATTGGCGAATTCTTGTTCGCAGCTCCATGATTGTTGTTACGCACCACTGAACTCTACATCATAGCATAGGGTTCAGTGATTTACGCCACTGCTTGGCAGTAGGGCGAAGCGTAAGGTAAATAAACGTACATGGGATAGGAGCGGATGCGTCCCTTTAAGCGCTTATCTGAACTATATAGACCTCAGCAGAATCTCTTTTGAAAATCTGCGGGGGGGGGGGGGGGGTGTGTCATACTAATTAATTTTGTTACAAAAAAAACTGTTTGGTACACAATGCATGGGGGGGGGGTTGACTACGTGATTTCAAATAGAGATGCCTTAAACAGTCATAGGCTAACATTGCGGGGAGGCTTCAATTTACAACAAAATGTCGAACTGTGATTATCTGCAGGCTATGAGTTTAGTTACTTAAATGGACAAATTAAGTACGCCCTAGAATACAACAGTTTGAAAAGTTATGCTCGTTCCGGCTGTATGCATGAATGAAACAATTTCCACTGTGGTGGAGTTTAAAATAGCTACACAGTAAGTCTATGTGAGGAACAGGCATGGGTGAATCCGGTCACCCGAGATAACTCGAATAGATTTTCACCTTTTGAAAGCACTGCAATATTCCCACTGTTGAAATACAATTTTTGCGGGCTTCATTAATTATCCAAAGACACTTAGAGCATGGAGGATTACAGTAGGTCACATTTTTTTTAAAGCTGGTGGTTATTGTTAGGCCTGTGGCTTTAAAAGGTCTGTCAAGAATGGTTGACTTAGTCATAAAGATACAAATGATGTCCCACTTTATTCCCACCCATTACTTGCTACAGTCCAGTCATGCAAGAGCTGATTTATTTACGATTCCACAAACATTTTATCCATGCATACATGCACAATAAAGTGAGAGATTTTGATAAGCTTCAGATGTAGTCATAAGAGCTGAGACTGTTTTTTTTTTCTCTTCTTGTCTTTTAATCACAGGAAAGAATGTACAAGTATCGGTAAGACATTCTGAACTTGTTTTATTTTATAGGACATCAAATGAAAAATGTACTAGAATAAAACATGGCATAAAAACAGATTGTAGATACTCAAAAGCTGTGATGATGAAGAGCCAATAAAAATCTTTTTGAAATTTTGAAAATGCCACATATGTTTATTATATGAGTGCATTTAAAAGAGATATTTTAAACAAAGAAAATGAAATTGAGGATTGAGGGACACAAATGCGTTGTATTCTGAATAATAAACAGCTGGACAAAATGTGTATGCGGACTGTGATTTAATTCAACCTAACTGTGCGACATACCACTACCCATACGATTCTCAAAAAGAACAAACAAACAAACAAACATGTCCCAGTACAGTACATTTTCTTTTAGATGATTTCCAATCGTATTAGCATGATGCTAGGAACCGTGGACTGTCCACGGTTGATACAAAAGTCCATGTTTGCATGCAGAAACACTGATTAAGTCATGACTGACAGCATTTACACACACACACCTACGCGCACACGCACACGCACACGCACTAACACAAACAACAAACACAAACACAAACAACAACACACCCACAAAACACACACCACACATCACACACAACACACAACAGGTTGCCACGATCCATTCTCCGTAGACATGGAAACATCCTCTTTCCACGCTCACATTTATTCTGAGGGGATAATAAGTTCTTTTCACATTTTCCTTTGACTTATTGCTTTCCTTATTGTGCACAGTATTGATTTTTTTCTTAGAGGTCATTTAAGCACACTAGCTATTTTTGTGTCTCCTGAGAAAGCTAAAGGAAAAAATAATGGTTACAATTGTGCACAGACGTTTAATGACCTGTGCCTGATCTGACCAATCACAACAATTTCTTTTGTTGATTTCTTCATTACATCAAATCATTCTTAGATGCCTAAATATTCACTCTTGAGAACAATCAATATCTCAGTTGGACTTGTGTTCTACTTCCTTTGCGAAAATGCTTTCACTGCCTTGGATTTTGGTAAGAAACATAATCAAGGGCATAGGCTGGGTTTGGGGCATGGGGAGGTGCACATCTTGAGGAAGTGCAACGGGGAGGTGCACATCTCAGGGAAGTGGAACTAAAGATTATCGAAAGGAAAAAATCAGCGATTGAAGCAGAAAATGTGGTGCAAATTTCTTTTTGCTTGCAGTGGGCGGAACTTCCATAGTGCACCCAGTGCACCCCCCAAGCCCTATCGCCCTTGTAATTAACACTATCATTGGAACTTGTCACTCTCTCTCACCCCCCCCGGCCACCTAATTTCACATCACACCAATTAATGCTCTTACAAAGTATATTTCATAATCAGACTCTCCTTTCCCCACACCCCAATCCAAAGTACAAAACAGAGAGACACATAGGATCTAATATCGCTGACGATTGAGTTATTATGAGTACATCTATCAACAAGAAGACTATGCATACAACACGAATGTTGCAAATTAAACTGGCAAGCTGCTGAAGTGAATCTTAAGTGAGAGTCGGTCATAAATGAGGACAAGGGGTGCTCAGAACCTCAGTCAGCGTTGTCCCACAGGAATTTCAAAGTACAACTCCAAATTACGAACACAGATTCCATTAAAGGCGTAACATGCACATTGACTTGGGGGTAGTCCTGTCCAACTGGGTAAAATATTCTACACATCAAGTAAACTATGATGGGGATTTGCCTGTGAAAATTTTGTAGTCAAAAGTTGACTCATTTTTTAAATCAATGTCCATCAGTATGTCTTGTACACGACAAATTTGAAGTGTTACCTTCTATAGGTTTAAATCTTTCCGGCCCCAATAAAATTAAACTGCTGGCCTGTTCATGCGCTTAGGATTCTCCTTAAGTAAACAAACTCAAGACAAATCCTCTCCGAGCCCAGGGAGATCCACTCCAGCTGGTGATAAATTTGGTTATCTTTCAACAGTTTGCGTCTGAAGGCATTTTTTATTCTCTCCCAATCATGTCACTGACGCCTTTAAAGGACTGGTTCAGCCTCAGATCGACTTTCTTGCCTAATTTTATGCATCAGTGATTGAGCTGGCCGTAATGGCTGAAGTGGCCTACAATCAGTGTACCAAAACACTCGAACTAGAGCAGTTTTCAGTACACATTAGTTCGACACATTTAACAAATGCCAGAATTCATGTGTTAAGCGCCAAAAAAAAACAGTTTTGTGCTCTAGAAAAAAACACACACGATATGCGACACCCACCTCACTAGTATGTGTCAGTCAAGCCTCCTTTTCCTATCTACAGTATTTACAACTGTTTCTTCTTTTCTGCCCTTAATTTTAGGCAGTTCAGGGACTCTAAACTAGGTGTGAGTCTCGGACACTTACATGTGACTAGATTTCTATGCTCGCCATCGCGACTTCCCTCGGGATTGGGGCTAAAATGAAAGAGCAGTCTGCGACTTAGACTCCCTTTTCCACGCGTCATCAATTAAATATTTCCATGGACGTTTAAAGACGCGTCCTACTTATTGTGTGAGATAACCACAGACGGTCATTAAAGGTAATGGACACGAATTGGGGGGAGATTCTTCAACTTGGATATAAAACCATTCTGAATCAAAGTAATAAATATGCAGCCATTCTACTGTGAAAATTTTTTAAGTCAAAAGTTGACTCATTTTTTTAAAATGAATGTCCATAAGTATGCCTTGTAACAGACACATTTGTAGTGTAGCTTCTATGGGGATTAAAATCTGATGTGCACCGATTAAAATAACATGCTTGGTCCTGTTCATTGCTATGTCATTCTCCTTAAGTAAAGACAAACTCAAGACAATCACTTCCAGCTAGGAGATCCACTTTCCAGCTGGTGTACAATTTGCTTTCATCTGTTCAAACCAGTTTGGTTCTACGCGGCCATTTTTTATTTCTTCCAAGTCATGTCACTGAGCTTTAAAGGACTTAGGAGATGACTTGCGTTAAATTTTTTTTTTCACCTATTCCCTATTAACCTGCGGAAGCATGAACCTGTATTTATTTCTCTAAATGTATTCTCTAAACCTTCCATACGAATATTGTTTCTGAGAGGGATGGGATGGTGGGGGGGGTTAAATTTGTACTCGTCTCTATCCGCTAGCTCATCATCATTGGCCACCAAAATTGGACAATGATGTACAATGTACTATTCTGATCAATACTCTTTAAGTGTGGGTGAATAGGGAAGAGGATAGCATCAAATAAATTTAAAAATCGTTCTATGCTAAAAGTGATTGGACAACTTCATGAAATGAAGCATTATCTCCAAACTTAAATACTGACAAAGGTTTCCCAACAAAGCTACTGGATTACTGTTATACTCACAAACTGGTCAAGTTATTGAATGCGATTCATTACTTAAATGAATTTATCTTCCTTGGAGGCCTAATAACAAGCTATTCATAAAAACTGTTCTATAATGAATACATTTCAATTCTTGAATCCAATTTTGCATACATTTAGTTGTTGCAGCGTTCGGGCAAGCTCTCAGGATTTGTTATGCAAACCCTTTGCTTTAAAAGATATTAAATATGGTCAACTGATTTAAGTTCATTGATTCAATTCAGAGTAAAATGTACAATAAATAATGTATACAGATCAAGGTCCGACTGGACTTTATGTTTGAATTACTTAGATGAAACGTTTCGCCGGTCCTATCCGGCGACGCTTCATCAGCCCTCTGAAGCAGGTGGCTGGGAAATTCAGTTGCTCGTTTCAGAATTCAAAGCGTAAGTCCAGTCGACCTTGATTTATATAAATTATTATTGATATTAGAATATGCACAAGTGTTTCACAATTTCTGCATGGTGTTTGTCATTATATCCATGGGTTCCTTGCTCTGAATGTCTGATCAGCGTGTTTCTATTAAGCATACGCGTATTTATCCTGGTTGCGTTAAAATTTAACAGCTCAATAGCGGTGAGTGGTGCCGTCTCTATTGGCATTGCATTTGCCACAAGTTCGAATTGGACCGATCGTCCAGATCGTACGATTATCGGCTGAAGAGTCCGCTGACTGGGTTGGCCACAAGGTATAGTTGGGACGACCGAGAGGTCAAAGTTTATGCTGCAATGCAAACACACGGTCGGCACTGCAGCCATGCCCGGGGTCACTTATTCCTATCACGTGGATTTGTTTATTCCGGTTTCATACCGGCTATAATACCACGAAGGGGCTGTTTCTAATTGAGTCTTACGTTATAGCTCTCGCTATTATCTAAAAAAGAAGAGATTAATTAGCGCCTAACTATCTGCACTAAAAACGGCTAATTGCAGGAAGGTCTGTTCTATGTGGCTCCTTCTACATCCATTAGCCCGGTTCATTCCGGCGAAAACACACCTTCAATAGAAACACGGGTATGACTCAACATTCACAGATGTGTAAGAATGTGCACAGATGTTTTCTAACGATCGAATTGTAAATTGTACAGGCGCATTGCTCTATTTAGGGAGCACATTTAGAGGCGGATTACCCGCGCTCATTTTTTATAGCTGATCATCTCAAAGTCATAACCGCCACATATATTGTTGTATGTACCAAGTAATTTTATACGTTAACATATGTCTTCGATAATTGGAAAGTGCATTATAGAACGCATTCCAACAGGCTGGAACACAAATGGTTGATTTCAGCCGACTTTTATCCTGTTTGAAGACCTAAGACGACTTATCTTTGTCTCAAGACGTTATGGCAAATGCACGGTTAAAGATTGAGTTTGGCGTGTGCAAGCCATTATTCCCTTTTCATTATCAATTACCAAACGGTAGTTATCGTACCTTTACAAATGGTGAGCATGATCTCGCAGCGAAGCTGTGTTGAAAGTTTGAGATCCATACGCATGAGTTTGTTGTGTTATGAGAAAAACTATGTGATGATATGCCTACCAGAATATTTGTTCTTTCTAAGTTTAAATTTGCTCAATTTTTGCAATCCGGTTATGTGTACAGTTCACATGAACCAGCGGAGCACAACTGATTGAAGTTTAAACGGCCCTAATAAACTCTGCGCGGCCTTCGGCTAACGGCTGATTAGGACATATTTGGAATGGCCCGGGAACCATTAACGTCACTGTAAATTTTGAGTTTAAATGTCGCAGATTTTCGGAAATAAAAACTACGTATTCTACCCAAAGGTTTTCTATGACTAGGGTGTTTATTTACTACTAATCTTCACATTGTATATATATTACCTGATTCTCATTCATTTTGCCGTTTTCTGACAGCGGCAAATCCCATACTCTGTCTTCTAAAGCAAAATCAAACCATCTTCAATGGGATAAGACAAGAATTTGTGACAGCAGCAACATGTATACAGTCATGCAAGTTTTCCTCACAAAAATTATGTTCCTCGTTTCACTATAACTAAATTTTAGAATGGTTAACTTACGTGAACAAGATATGATTTGCACTGGCAAAAGGATTCTCTGATTACTAGTGTATTAATTGAGTAAAGATGGTAAGTAGATGTTACCCATAAAATTGTCACAATATCGTCAGGAACTGCAAAATTGCTGCAAAAAAAAAAAAAAGATATGGTATTGGATAATCTGGCTTCAATGGCGCCTATGTACTGTAAGATCTTGTAAACATCAGGAACTACATTCAGTCCTTATATACATGTATAGATACTTGAATATAATGTTACACTCTGGTCAGAAATATATACATCGGCTGAACGCCAGTGACGCAGCACATCACAGCTGATTTCGTTGGTCTACCAATGGGAGACATATTGAATTCAGAAATAACTTAAAGCTCTGCCGAGTGGCTATATACTTTTACGATTCAAGTTCATACATGTACTTTCCCTCAAACACCCACGTGTGATAACATTCTAAAATTATAATGCTTTATTTCTCATATATAATAATACGTGTTACAGCTATTAGAGACAAACAAAATGAAAAACATAGAGATATGGTTTGTACAACTGCAAATGGTGCATAGACAGACACAAATCAGACACAGAGGACACACATGGACAGAAAACACACACACACAGACACCTGTACACAGACACCACACAAGACACAGAACACAGCCCTGACACAACACACACCAACCAGACACACACACCACACACACACCACACACACAGACACCACACACACACAAAACACAACAAAACACACACATCACAGACACACACACAACACACTACACACACTACACACCAACACACACACACACACAGCACACAACACACAACACACACAACACACACACACACACACACACCCACACACAAAGTGCAAAGAAAGAAATATAAGCTACCTTGACTTCTAACAGACTCCTGCCAGAACGCCATCTTCGAAGTTCTCCTTTCACAATCCTTTGGCAAACACTACTCTGGAAGGTCTGCTTGAAAAGACGGAGGTGTTGAAGGAATCTCCCATCACCATGTGGCCCACTGGATTTGAGCGTAAAAAAAGACTAGGGAAAAATCAAAAAGCATCACCCTAATGCCATTAATACTCCAGATAGTATCACTTGTGGCAAGGATAACTACTCACAAACACATGCAGTTATGCCCCACTTTCTCCTGTTGTCAACTGTTGTTGCATCAACTAGACCATACGGAGGGGAGGTGAGATGGGTGTATTTCTGGGTTCACCCCCCCCCTCCACCCCACTTGGTATCCGTTTTCTGTTAATACACCCCCTTTTTCACAAAAAAACAGTAAACACTCCCCTTATAAAAAATAGATGAAGTTAGAAGGAGGCCCCGCCGGGCCGTAATTGAAATCTTATTCAACTAGTACATGACCTCGATACTCTTTGCTTTTGCTTGCGTAGCTTTTCTGCCCACTCTTGGCCGCCCCTCGTGGACATGGAAACATGTTACCCTGTCAAAACCCAATGACCTCTTTTTTTTGCCCTTTATGAATTTTGCTTCGCTTCTTTGGTAGTGGAACGGTTCTTGGTTGGACTTCATGACCTTTATCTTGCTTGCCACATAGATTATGCACTCAATAGAACAAGCCCTTGAAAAATACCTGGGTGCCTTGATTGTTGCTTTGAAATGGACATAGCCAAATCATTTCGACATAAGAATCTGTAAAATTTCCACGTTTTTCACAATCTCTGTTGAGAGGAATAGATCAAGTAAAGAGTAAATGAACATGATCGGGTGCGGTAGTCTCCAAACTTGGGCTGAGAACTACTTCGGAATCAAGTAAAACTATGCAAGGAATTCTAATGCGAAAATCCTTGTCGTCATTCTAACTTGATCTCAATTCCAAAATAACTAATGTATATATATCCCTCTGTGGCAGGCAACTCTGCTGTTGTGGCCTCTCTGTGGCGTCCTATTTTTACATGCCCCCCTATATGACATTAAAAATACTAATTATGTTCATCGCCTTTGATTCTCCTTACAAGTAACCAAAGTTAGAGACAAATCCTGTCCAGCTGGAGGACCCATCCCCACTACCGCTGCGTGTATAGTTCGTACCATCAATTTGGTTCTTTGGCCGCATTTTCAAACTGATCTCCCAATTCATGTCACCTGAAGCTTTTAAGAATAACCACTTCGTCGAACATCAACCTTCATATCCATAACACAATGTACAAGTTTATATATGTCTGAATACACAAGATTATAAAGTTCAACAGGCAGAACGAGGACAAAACGCTTTGACATTTCTTAAATAGTGGCTTCATCACGAATGTACTTGTAACACCAATGCCACTTTGAATGGACAACAGACAATAAAACCCACGATTCATACTTTACAACCACTTTGTTCGAAAATTTTCCCGTAATACCTTTCCGATCACTTTCGTAGATCAGAGAAAACTGTAATTTCCACGGCCGGTTTTTTAAGTTTTTAAGAGCAAGTAAAATACATCCCATAAACCACAATTTTAACAAACTTGAATACCCTTCGTGTTATTCTCCACAAATAAATCAAGCAGAATTTAAAATATCTTAAAAAAAAAAAGAATCACAGAGTTTTTCAGTGATATTGATGAATTCCCACCCGACTTTCGGTGATTTAAATAGCCACCGCACTATGATGTACTGATACAATTCACCTGTACAAAAGCGGATCAGTAAAGGTATGTATAATTTAACAGGCGATGATTCTTACTCACAATAACGTGTAAAATAAGGGCGTATGATATTTTGCTCGCCACACACAAGTACTACAACCGCAGATATATTAATGAGTGAAGCCTCCGCTATCCCCCTCTAACTAACCATAGTCCCAGCCCAAAATCGAATGTAGACACACACAATATATGAATTGGCGGATTTTTGAAAAAGCATTT
>JZLH01S0084884.1:0-18765 GCA_001188425.1 Eucidaris tribuloides | reverse complement strand
TAATATGTATATATGCTGTTCCAAATGTATGTCCATATCCACCTCTTCTTTCCTTCTAAATCTCGTAGACGTCCAGAGAGTTGAAAGTCTCAGTGACGCATCGTCCGTGTTACGTCTATGATGGCCACAAAGGGCTCGTCCGGGGTTGTGCGGATACCGAGATAGGCATGGGGGACTGCGTGCCAGTGGAAGTTCTCGCGGCATCTATCCCAACCCAACCGGGGGCTGTTCTTGATAGTCGGTCAATCAGGGTAAGGCGGTAAGAAATCCTTCTTGTCTCTTCAGTGTACATGATTTAAGATTTTAAATATCTGTATTTTGTCGTTACTATATATTTGTTATTTATTAACGTATAATAGACGAGGTTTCCAGCAAGAGCTGGAATTTTGCGATAATTCCGCGCGTGAAAGGAATGCGTGTATACGCGCTGTGGCGAGTACGTGAGGGGATATCGGAAAATATTGAACACTAGAAAATATTGTATCCTGCTTTCATAATTTGCCTGTGGCTATCAAGTTGTATCCGATTTTTCCACAGATATTTTTTTTTTTTCAAGAATCAGGACCTGATCGTTTCTGTATAAATGTTGCTTGTTTTCCAAAATGTTAGATGCATATCAAGACGTGTAATTTAAAGAAATTAGATGTGCGAGTCATGAGTATGGAAGGGCTATTGGTTGACTGTAGGTGAACTGGTTTATCAGCCCATAATCGGCCCAATCAGGCTATTATGTTTGACATTGATGCCAATTAAACATTCAATGCTATGGTTTTGGCAAGTTAAAGGTACTTTTGACAAGATCCCTACGTGGAAAAGAGTCAATGTCACGTCAAATATGTGTTTTGCCTTGTGCCAAAATTGAGTTATGACCCCTTGTTCCAGGAAAAAGCAATAGATTTGTTATAGTTAATAACCTCATTGTGTATTTTGTCCTTCAAATTTATACAATTTCATGAACTTTTGGCCTTTGACTGTTTTTTAAACACTTAAATTATAAGGAGTTGTAGGGAAGTTCTGTAGAATTTCATAACAGTTTATAAAATATGCACTCTCTCAAACTTGGAATGTATGTCTTTATTTGTTTCCAAGCATTCAGCTACTTAAAATTACCAGACACATTGACTGTGCAATTGAATCAAGAAGAACAAGGAATCTAAATAAAACAGAGAATTGTTGACACACACAGTGACAGACAGTAATTTATTTTGGTAATAATACTTTGTGGGACAAAATATAATTTTATTACAATTTACACTTGAAGCATTGACATAAACTCTAGAAAACATTTCTAATGTTTTTTTTTTATTAACTGAGAAACATGTCCTGTCGACTTACATAATGTTATTGACTTCAAAGCATGATGGAATTCTACTAATGCGATCTACACGTGTACCATTGCATTCTTTCTGTGACCGAGATTTGGAAATCAACTATGAAACCTACATCTGTATATGTGTGTTCAAATTCAGCATATTTGATGCCAGTAATGCCTGTTGAATCCAGTCATCTATCAGAAATAGAAAAGAATGGTTAGTTTTAGCAGTTGCGACGAAAGCCAACTCTACTTTGAATGATCTGTTGCTGGAGTTCTGATCGTTTTTCCATTTTTTGTATTGGTGTTGATTAATTGGCAGTTTTCCGGTATCTATACATCAGCAGTAAAATCCAATAACTCAGTCCAATAAGGAATGTTGTTTACATTGATTCTTGCTACAATAAGGACCATCCCTCCCCCAACACCCTCCCCCAACACCCCACGCCTTCACTTACCCAGTTTTATATTTCCTTATCAGTAGGGTCAATATGGGGTTTTGTTTTTATTTTAAAAGGAGCGACAAGGTAATAGTAAGTTAAGAAATTTTTTTACATTGTCAGACTTTTGAGAATTATGGTACATGGTGATGAAGAAAAGCTAAATAAAAAAGTACTGTGTGACTCTTACCCTCAGCAAGTCCCTATATTTATTAGTAAAGTGATGTTAATTTTACATCTTGGCATATTTGTTCCAGTTAGAGCAAGAGAGCTGAAACAGCTAAAGGGGGAGGAGCTTACAGATTCAAAAAGTGCATGAATGAATACGGTGTGATTAAAGACACTATATAACACTGTGGAAGACCCGTTTAAAAAATTGTCGAACTTTGCTATCTCACATATCTGACAGTGTTTGAATGGACAAATAAACACCCTAGAACACATCAGTTTGGACAGTTATGCTGTCACTAGTGCAATATGTGCAGATACAAATTGTCACATTAATTTTATATCGGGCGATAGGAAATTCTGCAACACAGCAGTCTGTGGAGAAAAGCTGGAATGGTCTCTCAATGATTTTCACTTTTT
Source organism: Eucidaris tribuloides (assembly GCA_001188425.1). Classification (NCBI taxonomy): domain Eukaryota; kingdom Metazoa; phylum Echinodermata; class Echinoidea; order Cidaroida; family Cidaridae; genus Eucidaris; species Eucidaris tribuloides. The sequence continues at coordinate 16,425 of JZLH01S0084884.1, read as the reverse complement.
TAAAGCACTTAATGATTGTTTTACACTGCAATTTTCTCAGGGCTTCATTTTTAGACTGTATCAAAGACACTAGTAGCATGGGGAATCATGTAGCTCAGATTTTTAAAACTGGAAACATTGTTATACAATGCCTTTAACATGCATTAGTGAGGCCAATCAGCTGTGGACCGTATGCATTGGTCATGTCACGTCACGTCTAGGCCACTGCTCTGTGCGTTCTGATTGGTTTGAAAGAAATAATCATTACTCCCAAAAATTGAAGATGATGAATATAGCACACACAGAGCAATGCACTGAAAAACAACCAGTTTAGGTGTTTATGCGACTGTTTGTTGCATAACTTCTCTTCCTGGCTATTCTGCACCATAATGTAAAAATAAGATTACAAAATATTGTGTACTGTTGATTTCAATGAATTTCTTTACTTATTTGTATCATCTGGCGGCTCCTTCTCCCTTTAAAGGTTAGTGACAGATTGATAACACTAAAATGCTCAAAACCAAAATCAGTTGAAATATATAACCACTATAACAACTACAGATGATCTCTCCCACCTATATGTGTACTTGTTACTAAGGAGAAAACAACATGAACATATAGTATCTTAATTTTCTTCTGGGCACGATAAAAATAACCCCATAGAGATCACACAGCAGTGCATGGACGAGTATATGCATTTTATTTAGAATGATCAACGTTTACACAAATTTTCCCACGGAGAACCTTGCATACTTACTGATTCTAACATATTTCAGCCCAATGAGACTAACCCAACATGTCATTTAACCTTAATAAACATGGTAGCCAGTGTGGATAAACCATAATAGCATACCCCCCCCCCCCCCAATGCCAAAGGCTCAACTGACATTTTGTCAAAATTGAGTTATATGAGGGACTCATGTGAAAACAGCCAGAAAAATAAAAATAAGAAATAGAGTCCCTTGTTCCAATCCCTTGTTAAAAGCACACAGGGGAAAGGCTAACTGTTAACAAAATACATTTGCCAATATCCCAAACAGCCAAAACTAAGTAGCCCTTTGTCGGTGGGGGCCAGTAATGAGAACTTTCCCTCTTACATAATGTGATTCAGTATTCCCAACTCTCCATGACTTTGAAAAATTAATTTCAGAAATTTTTTCTGGGCCAGCAACAAAGTAACGGAAGCAAGCAGAGTAAATTTTCATTAACATATTTGAAAAGTAACATTTGTGCAAATTCATATACAAAGTCAGTGGAGAGTTGCATTATTATTATTAAGTGTATTTCCAACATGATTTATTTATTTTTCTTTCATCAAATGTATTCACTGAAGGACACCTTGTGATACATTTCCATGCATTGAAATTTAATTTGTAGGATAAGAGTGCGAGAATTCAAAGAGCTGCGGTTTAAAAGCGTGGGCAGTTTACATTCCTGTACTCTCTGCGAATGCTTTTATTTCATTTGTGCAAAAGTGAAATGTGTTGTGTAAGGTCAGACTGGACGTGTCTTCATTTGTTGTTAACGAGATTCGCCTACACGCTCATCAGATATGTCCTCAATTTAGTTTTGTTTGTCGGCTAAGAGTTCGAGGACTCCAAATTGCGTGTAATGCATATGTTTTAGAATTTGCTTATTCTTCATCTTGAAAGGCCTATTTAGGGACAGTGATTTTCCGTTTACCGGTAAATCAAAACGGAAAATCCGGTTTGGTTCTTTACTATTCATGTGAAAATTCATGGAATTCTTGTGAAATGGAATTCATGCTTTTGATGTGTACATTTTCTGTGACAAAACGGAATTTCCATTTTAAATCAAGTTGAAACGGAATTACAGGTTGTCAGAAATGGAAAAGAACCTTTTTTGAAATGGAAAATCACTGTCTCTACCTACATGTATTCTCTTTTTAACCCGTTGGCTACTGGAGTCTGATGTGCCATGTATTAAATCTATGGGAATAAAAGAAGCTTGGCGGCAACAGGTTAAGGTTGTCACGGATATCTTGACAGTGACAATGCAAAATAAAACATACTATTTTGGCAACAACAAAAAAAACACATTTTTATTGTAATTTTATATTTAGAAAGCCAGTTTTTGTTCCATTCATACATGTATCTCCAGTTTCAATATCAAAAGCTGGATTTTATTTTGCGCATAACCAAAAAACAAACAAACACACACACACACACACACACAAAACAACAGGGCTTTGACATTTGTTAGAGGGTTAAAGCCACTGACTAACATTTACCACCTGTTAAAAAAGATGTGAGCTACATAATCTTCCTCGCTCAAAGTGTCTTTGATAATGTCTAAAAATGAAGCCCTGAAAATATTGCATTTCAAAATGATGATTATAGTGCTTTAAAAAAGTGAAAATCAACAAGCATTCAAATTGACCGGTTTCACCTGCCCATTTCCTCCCATAGACTGACTGTGTGCAGATCGAGGCTATTTTATCATCCACCGCAGTAGAAATTGTTTATTCATGCCTACCTTGCCATTGGCAGCATAACTTTCCAAACTTTTGTATTCTAGGGTGTTATTTGTCCATTTGAACACTACTATGTAGCTCAGATATCAAAGTTTGACAATTTTAATTGAAGCCCCACAATGTTAGCCTATCGCTTTAAGATAGCCATGTATTTTGACCAACCTGAACATTTTTGAAGATACTAGGTTACCTCAATGACGATATGCATGTTCGAATTTTTTTTAAAACATGTCAAACCATTTTGAACAATGTCACATTGAGCAACTGTTGGAGTGTAGTGTCAACTTCAAACAGCTATAACTTTTTGAACAGCAAAGTATTGTGTACAAAAGTTGTAGATCAAGTATACCCTTTTTAACAATGTGATTTTCATTTTCATATTGTCAAGATTTCTGAAGTAATAAATTTGGAAACAATATCCACAAATACTTAGAAAATGAGCACATTTTCCCAATTTTACACAAAAAATCTGTCAGAAATTTCAAATTTTGGGGAAAATATCCAATGCAAACCTACCAGTTTTTTAAATAATTCAGTAAGGGCTGTCCCTTCTGCTTTGTAAAAGTAAAAGAAGAAATTATCGTACTGCCATATTTTTCATAAATTTATTGGCACTTAGGAGGGAGGGGCAATTTGTGGTGCAATATTGCTCCAGCGACACTTTAGACTTAAAGGTAAATGACTGATTGGGTAGATCCTCACTTGGGCTGATACTACTCTAGATCAATAAACTATGCAAGGCTTCTCTGTAAAATGCTGTAGTCAAACGTTTCACAGTCATTCTACAACAAGACAAATGTCAATTATCACTAGTAGGAAACCTGCTGTGTGCTCTCTATGGGCTTATTTTAACTCCTACCCGCAAAGGAAATAAGATACTCCTATTTTATGCTTGATTCTCCTTAAGTAAACAAATTTAACAATCCTCCAGGTGGGAGATCACATCTGCTAGTTGAACAGGTGAAATATTTCAACTATTTGGTTCTTGCGGCCTTTCAAGTGTTCCGCATGATTGTCACTACCTTTTAATCTCACGTGCACCACACATGCCTTGCTATAAGCCTTATTTTGTCATCTGGGAGCTCCTCACAATTTTTTGTACCTGCCCAGATCAGCATGTATTATTCAACGTGTGGTTCTTTTCTTTTCATGATGTTCATCCTAGAGTATTGTTGTTGTCGGTATATATCGCAGTGATTAACATTTCTTTTTTGCTTGATAAATGCCCTGCAGTAATCTGGTCCCTGGGGATTAGTACATGTGCGTGTTTCACAAAACAGAATTAACCTGTATCTCGAGTAACCCAGGGTAGAGATCAAAAGGAGAGAATGTGGATTGGAAATTATGACTGTTATCTTGGTGTCTGAGTATTAAAGGTGTTGTTCTTGAATAAGCTAATTCTTAATCATTTATAATGTTTAGATTGACATAAATCTTCACCGAGGGCTGAAATGTCAGTTGTTGGGGGAAAATAAGGTGCGTTAAGATTCAACTGAAGCGTTGAAACAACATTGTTTGTCAAATTTGAATTGGCATGGCTAGTTAGACTTTCAGATTATTTGAGTATTTTCTGGGGAAAACTGAGTACCTATCAGGGAAAAAAATACACGGGGGGCGCAGGGCGATTTCACCCCCGAAATGTGTAAAAGAGCCCCCAAAAATTACCTTAGGGTTCAATACAAAAGAATATCTGGAAAGCACTGTAACAGGAAAAGTAGCCCCCAAAAAGAAAATGTTAATTTTTTCCCTGGTACCTATCGATGATTAATGAATGTTATTAGCAGGTCAGAAAACTGACACCAGTAAAGTTTAACAAGTGCCAAATAAACTAATTTAGCTACCAAATTCAGCAATCAGTGGGTTAAAGCTATAGTCGGCATCTAACATAACAGACCACCATTGCACACAAGACTTGAAGAAATAGTCCATTTTCAAATAGTTCATTACTTGTATTTGAAAAAAGAAATGAGAATGAAGTGAATCCCAAATTTTGAACAACGATTAGTGTATACATGTATTTTTTAAATATATTTTGACAGCTTGATCAAATCTGAACAAAACTAAATAGTGGTTTCAGCATGCAAATCAAAAACATTAATGACCATTCTATGAGAAGAAAAAAAGTTAATAAAATGAAATTATTTAGTGCAGATGTAAATGTATGATACTTTTGGAAACTTGTTTCATAGTGTCCTATTATTATTGGTGAATGGTGATGATGTGTAACTTCTTCAAAATTCTCTACCCTTTTGCTGAAAGGCAAACTTGGGGAAAAAACACACTACAAAAATATGTAGCAGAATTCTGACAGCATACCTTTGACACTAAGTTGGCTTCTCTGTGTATCCATTCACCATGAATAATGCCTCAGTGTTCATCACAATATACAGGGTTTTATTTCTAGAACAATCTCATTTCGGGGACAGAAATTCTTGCAATTGTCAAATACGACTTGATAAAATATGTCACCCTCTTCTTTTAATGAAATTATCTCACAAAATTGTTTTTTTCATCGTGTATCAGTGAAACGTATCTCATTACATGCCCAGATACCGAGACGCATTGCTCTCGTTATGATATGGGTTACAAACTGCCCTGGGAAATGAATTTGTTATGAAATCTATAAAAAAAGGTAAGTACTGGTAAGAAGTGAAGACCATTGTAAACATCCTTTTCACATACCCCCCCCCTCCTCCAAACACACAAGTTAATGCAGGGAAAGATCAAAATGGCCTTTTGTGTATTCTGAATTGATAAAATTTACAAGGAAGATGCATTGATGCTGTAATTACAGCGAGGTTTTGTCCAGGAAACGTGGCAAATCGTAACCTAGTTCTTTGTTTGAACAGTCAACGACAGGGTACTAATTACTCATCTCTTTGAACTGTAGCGCAACAGTCAATTATGTTGTTGAGGTAGATATTCACAGCTGCGACATTGTGGCTGTGACTAAAAATAAATTTAATGGCACTTTTTATATTTGTGTTATAGAATAACCGATCTACATTTGATATGAGTATGTGTACATGTTATAATTAACAGACACTAATATGCCAATGCAAACAAAACTTTCACAGTATCACAAATGATTTGTAAATTTCATATCACTGAGTAGATGTAGGTTGAGCACCCATCAACTTTGTTTGATTTTATAAGCTTTTTTCTAGTTAATGAGTTACGAGAATGGATGAAAATATTGGTAATGATAGTCACATTGATATCGATGATGATAACTCTTCAATTTCTTGATTCATAGTTGAACGCTTGGACACTGTACACAATGTTTGTATCAATTTTTATAAATATGTTTTATTGCACATATCTAGATAAATAATTTCAACATGGTCAATAAGTATTCATTCTGACAAAACTTCTGACATAATTTACTACCACGAAAAAATTGTATACAAATTTTGATGGGAAGCTACTTATGAAACAAATACAAACATGATTTACAAATTATTTTCATTTGATAATCAAGGACATTTATGTACTGTACATCTTTCTAATTTGTCCTACTGTATAATTAAAAAAACAGTTCCTTTGAGCACACATGTTAATTTGTTGTGAAGTCTTTGTCACCCAAATAACATAAAAAATAACTAACATGTTACAAATGTTTACGTCATTGACAGCAAATTTTAATGCTGACTTAAAGGCAGGGCATCCCTTTTGCATTCCTAAAAATATTGTGTATTAAAATACACCAAAAGAAAATAACATCTAAGAACCTTCAGCAAAGTCTAGGAGCTAGAAACTCAGTTTTTCTTGGTGGAATTATATTGACCGTTGGACACTGATTTGAATTATTGTATCGTAGAGACAAAAATTCCTCGCATAGAACATACACTAAATGGTCATTTGTGTTTTTGCCCACTTTTCAAATTCTAGGCAATAACTGATTCCTATAGATTTCACAGACATGTCCTTCATCAATAGCCTATTAGGGCATAGGTTATGTTTTTTCTGTGCTGCAGGAGGGTTGCAAACCAGATTCCCTGCCTTTTAGAATATATTGAACATAGTGGTACATGTATGTGACAAAACTATTCCCTGTGTACTTTAAACATTAGTGACATGATTGGGAACACTTGAAAATGCCTCAAGAACCAAATGAGCTGAAATATATACCAACTATACACCAGCTGGAGTGGATCTCCCAGCTGGAAGGATTTGTCTCTAATTTAGTTACTCAAGTATGAACATTAATTCTATCAGGGCACGATAAAAATAAGACCCATAGAAAGCCACACAGCAGTTTTGCCTGCCACGAGAGATATTGACATTAGTTATTTTAGAATGAGTCAACATTTGACTACAAGATTTTCACGGTAGAATCCTTGCATAGTTTATTTGATTCTAGAGTAGTTTCAGCCCAAGTTGAGGACTACCCCCAATCATGTCATTTACCTTTAAAACACATTGTTTAGGGACAGTGATTTTCCGTTAACCGGTAAATCGAAATGGAATATCCGGTTTGGTTCTTTACCTTTCATGTGAAAATTCATGGAATTTACCTTTGCAAACAGATTCATGTTTTTGCTGTGTACATTTTCTATGACAAAAGGGAATTTCCATTTTTGGATCAAGTTGAAACTGAATTACAGATTTTCAGAAACGGAAAAGACCATTTTTTGAAACTGAAAATCACTGTCTCTAATTGTTTCATATGTGTTTGTGTGTGCTGATGCACTTTACCGTAATATGTTGTGCAAAATTATTAAATGTTTACAATAGTATGTGAAACTGTACAGTTGCATCCACAACATCCAAATTATCCACTTTTTTCTAAATTTCAATTTGTGCTTTCACAGCAAAGGCACCAATCTCATACATAAAACTGCAAGTTGTTAAAGGGAGAAGGCGCCAGCAACTAACAGGCATAAGTTAAGAAAATATTTGAGTTCTTGCCAACCAATCAGATTGCACGTGCACCGCGGCAGGGAGCTGACCGGCATGACAATGCATAACCGTGGTTATGTATGCACTGTTTGAAATTGATAAGCTCTCCTCGTGAGCTGTTTTCGTGCAAGTTTTTGTCTAGAGGTAAAAGCTTACAAAGAGTAAAAATAAACCAAATTAACTAATTAATAGGGCCTTGATTGAAGGGTGAGTAATCACACAATATCCCTTATTTAGCCTGTTTTGTCACCATGGTACCATAATTCTCACAAACTCAATGTCATTTTTGATTCTTAACTTTATGCCTGTTAGTTGGCTGGCGCCTTCTCCGGCTTTAAGGATTCTTTTGGAAATTTTAGTTGTTGCATCAATGGATTGATCATTTGTAACACATGGTCTTATTCTCGGTGGTTTACAGCGATGTATAAAATGCAGTAAGGTTTAAAATGCTTTCATTCTACACGAGGATTCAGTGAGCTTACTAGGTCTTCTCACCTTTTAATGCATTTTCTCACCTGATTCGTTTGAGTTCGAAACTTAATTTACAAAACTAAATATTGAATTAAAATCATAGATATCCATTCAAATGAAAAAAGAGTCTCAATATAATTGTTGTGGTAGTATGTCAAATATTAAAATGCTCTTTCGGGCAAAAACATATTTCCACTATTATTATTTCAATATAATAAACCTTATGTGACGTCACAAATTACACTTTAAGATTGAATTTCAGAAAGGCTGTCATGCCTCCTAGCTACAGGCAAGTGTGAACTTGAGGAATATAAGATGTCAAGTAAAAACAGGCAAATTTGCTACAGTTATACTCATGAAATCTTATTTAATAAGATTTAAGAAAGCACAGTAGAATAGAGGTGAAGGATTTGATTTCCAAATTCACAAGTTGAGAATGATAAAGCAGTTTATTGTTTGAAATACTGGTTTATTGTCAGAACCACTAGTATTCAAGAGTATCTGTCAGATTCACAAGATTTTATGAATTGAGCCCAAATGTATAGTTTTGGTGAATATTTAAAAAAAGAAAGTCTTTGCTATATTTTTTTTCAGATAGACCCACATGATCTATCAATGCCCTGAAAATTGCTAGCTCTGAAACTCTTCCATTTGTTTAAAAACTACTCAAAATGTATGGTAGGCACAAGGCAATGTACATGCCACTACCTGCTCTTCAATAATTGAAACAGCACAGTTTGTCACTACAAACAATTTTTAGTACATAGATTTGATGTTGTTTTCTGATGTCTGAGGTGACAATAGAATACTTTGTGAATGATTGACGAAAAAGTTGTCTAATCAACCAAAACTATACTTGGACTATAATATTGAACAACAGATGATAGAGCATGAAATCTTAACCTGTTATTAATCTGTTGAGGATTAAGTACATCTTGGGGTCTATTAGTCTGGGAGCTAGCTACTTCTCAATTAACCCCAGCGAGCTCAAACGATTTGACCCCTCAAAGTTACTTAGACTGTGATTGAAAACAGATATGTCAGCTGGACACCAGTGGTCGGGTTTGGTCCCCAGACCGAATTTAAGGGGGTTCATAATCATAACCCAGTCCCACGCATGGATTATTGAGTATGTTTGGCATCTTGGTGACCTGTTTACTGCACGTGTGCGATGCGGTACGCATTTTGTCTGTATGCGCGCGCGCAATTTCATTTCATTGCGCAATGTTATGTATTAACATCATTGATGCGCGTGCGCGTGATACTATGGCACGCGGCGCTACGGGTCGGTGCTGGCGCATTAGAGTCATACAGGTCACCTAGATGCCAAACATACTCAATAATCCATGCGTGGGACTGGGCTATGAACCCCCTTAAATTCGGTCTGGGGACCAAACCCGACCACTGGTGTCCAGCTGACATATCTTTTTTCAATCACATAGGTAGTCTAAGTAACTCTGAGGGGTCAAATCTTTTGGGCTCGATGGGGTAAATTGAGAAGTAGCAGGCTCTCGCCCTATATGGAGAACGCTTGTTATATTGAAATCAAATCATCTCCAGTGGGTTAATAATCAGTGTTGGAGGTCTCGAGACTGGTCTTGGTCTCGAGACCGGCCTCAAGACCTGTATGCTTGGTCTTGGTCTCGGTCTCGGTCTCGAACCCTCTGGTCTTGGTCTTGGTCTTGGTCTCGAACCTTCTGGTCTCGGATTTTTAGGCCGAGACCAGCAACTAAAATGATGATTCGACATATAGATCTACATGTAATCTTTATTGTTGTGCATGTACAAACTGCAATTTTGCGGCATGGTTCAAACAGGCAGAGAGTATTCAAACATAGTTTCAACACGGATCTGCTACTCATATTGCAAGGACCACCAACGGTGGGTTCTCTGACGCAATGTATTCTGGTCGTTCATGTTATAACGAACATGGAGGTAGAGAACAAAATAAAGAAAAGAAACATGGAATCAACATACAAACAGAGAAAAAAAGCAAGGGAAGAAAAATAACAAAGACAGACAGAAAGAAAGAAAAATGGAGAGATTGGAAGAATAGAAAGTCAAATGAAAGAAAAGAAAATAATAAAGAAAGAAGATTGAAAACTGAAGAAAAACAGAAAAGAAAGACTGACATGAAGATCGTATTAAAATAAGTGAAAAAAGACAGGAAGTAAAAAACAAATCAAGAATGAATGAAGAGAAAGAAAGAAAGATAAAAAAAAGAAGGAAGAAAAAAATTGAAAAAAAAACAGAAAGAAAGAAAAGAAAGAAAGAGAAACCAGAAGCAAGAAGAGAAAAAAAGAAAGAATAAAATGAAGAAAAGGAGAAATTAAGAAAGACATGTGAAAGAGGTAGAAAGAAAGAAAAAAGGAATTAACAAAGGAAAAGGGTTAGAATGAAAGAAGAATAAATGAACGATTACATATAGAAAGGAATAAAGCAGAAGAAAAGAAAGAATGAATGAAGGGTAGACAAAAGTAAGAAAAAGGAAGAAAGAACATAAGACATCAAGAATGAATGAAGAAAAGGAAGAAAGAAGCAAGGAAAGAAAAAAGAATTAAATCAAAAACAAAAAGCAAGAGAGAAAAAGAATGGATGAAATAAAGAAAAGGAGAATAGGAAGAAAGACATGGGAAAGACATACTTAGAAAGAAACATGCCTTCAACTGGTCCCACTTTTCCTACTTTTCCTGATTTTTTGTGAAGATCCTAATTTTCCTATTTTTCCCATAAAAATCCTCATTTTCCTATTTTTCTCCACTTTTTGTAAAAAAAATACACTTTTATGATAGGTTTAGTATTTGTTTGGAGTTGAGTTGTCTTAAAGGCTGTTGCTGCATGAGAGTACTGCAATTATATACGTACCATCATCACCTGTATGTCTGTGAAGGAAAATTTGTTTCCGCCGATTTCTACTTTTCCGCCAATCTGGGTTTTTTTCCCGCGTATTCCGCATGTTTCCATTTTCGTTGGGGTTACTACTCCAAATACTACTGATAAATTTATATCCTACTTTCCTCCTACTTTGGCAGATTGAATCCTACCTAGCAGACTTAGTGACACAAAGAAAGAAAAAGGAATAAAGAATGAAAAAAATAAAGAATCAATAAAAGATAGAGATAGACAAATAAAAAAAGAAAAAAAAACTGTAGAATAAAAGAAAAAAGAAGACTAAATAAAGGGAAAAAATGAATGAAAGTACAAAAAGGAGGAAAAGGGAAGAAAGATAAAATGTAGGAAAAAATCAAGAATGAATGATTGAAGAAAAACCATAAATGAATGAAATAAAGGAGATTGTTAACCAAACTTTACATTCTTTATCTGATCTGTATATCGGTATAGCTCAGGCAAATTGTGCTCATGGGAAAAGTATTCTTTTCAATTTAAAATTGTTTCTTGTCCTTTGCACAATTTGTAGGTATAGATTATATCATATTGACTCAAAGTCGGAGGCCTATTTTGCGTTCAAATGTGGGAGGCGTGTTACATGTCAGTGGCAAATGAAAATATATTTTTACATGTTTTTCATTAACTGTTCGTTTTATTCAATTTTTTTAAAAATCCTAAATTACAGACTGACTGCACAATGTGTAAGCAATTAATACTGAGTAAAAAAGTTACATTAGATCCTCAAACCCGCAAAAATTAAGTGCCAATTAAAACGCTGGTCTTGGTCTTGGTCTTGGTCTTGGGAAGTGCTGGTCTTGGTCTCGGACTTCTGGTCTTGGTCTCGGACCACTTTTTCTTGGTCTTGATCTTGGTCTCGGGGTGTCTGGTCTTGGTCTTGGTCTTGGTCTCGCATGGTCTGGTCTTGACTACAACACTGTTAATAATCACCTGTTGGATACATTTGAAATTTGATTTGCATATTTGTACTGTGTTAGAATACAATGAGTCAACAGATTCTTCAGATCTCCAAACATTTAAGTGTTAAAAATGAAATTGTTTAATATCAGCTTTCACATTCATCACTTTGGATATAACGTGAAATCATACAAATGTGTTCCAGGTGGGCATACAGTTGTTTTGTAGTCGAGTCCACATGTTCATGACCTTGGAGATTGTATGGGCGACTTGGACCAAGTTCAAGGTCAACTCTTGATGTGCTGAAGTCGCAAATGTGCAGCAATCAATACATACAATGTTCATAGAGCTGTGATCTCCACGGCACATTAAAAGTTAAAGGCCCACTGACAAGGGTCAACTCAACGACAGAGAGGATGAGAACTATTTCTGGAATGCAGGCACACATATCCATGAACTACACATTGCAGGAGGAAAACAAATGTATTTTTCCACACCACCATTGCTGTTTCCATTGCATTATGGGTATCATTAGCGCACCCTTTTTATTGGTTGAGTCAAAAGAGGGCACTGTTCCATTCTGTCATGACAGTAGGCCTTTAAAGTGCACCAAAAGTTTTCCTTGGCCCCTGCGTCGACTACAACACCGGTGTACGGTAGTGTCGTGTACTATACTTTCTCTCCCGTTTCTATCGTAGCATTAATTTCAGTTACGTAGTGTTCTTTCGCAGGAAGGGCATGCTCCCCCTCTCCTTTCAAATCACCCTTTTTCACGTCCGCCTCTCCTTCCACCACCGCCTCTTCCCTGTCTGGTGGTGGAACTTTTGTCGTCCTCGCCTGGGTCTCGTTGCGCTCGTTCAGTTCCATGCCGTCCCTCGAGTGCCGCGCCGGCCCGACCTTGAAGTGGTTGCACAGGAGCGGCAGCTTGTGAAAGGCCTGGCGGAATATCTGGCGCATGGCGCTGCGGAATGTTCGGTTGAGGAGGGAGTAGAGCCACGGGTTGATGGCCGAGCTAAGTAGCGTGAGCCAGAGGGTGATAGAGCTGAGGAGTGGTGGGATAAAGCCTTGACCAGTGGTGTGCCAACAGCATATTACCATGAAGGGGAGCCAGCATACTGCAAAGACTCCTGTAGAAGAAGAGGAAGAGGGAAAAGAAGGAAATAATAATAATAATGTTTATAATAATAATAATATAATAATAATAATAATGATAATGATGATAGTAATTATGGTAGTAATGATAATGATAATAATAATAATAATAATAATAATAATAATAATAATAATAGTAATAATAATAATAATAATAATAATAATAATAATAATAATAATAATAATAATAATAATAATAAAGATAATAACAATAATAATGATAATAAGAAGAAGAACAACAACAATGATAATAATAACAACAACGACAACAACTATGATAATAATAATAAACCATATTTGTAAAGCGCATATCACAATATATCATCCCTATCGTTCTTGGAATAGGACAGGAAAATAGGACAGTATGACAATCAACAGAATTATATCAATTATTCAACAAGGAATAGGGTGTTTTAAAGGCAGTGGATCTCTTTTGCATGCCTAAAAATTAACATTGTGCAAATACAATGGCATTTAGAAGAAAATGCCATCTGGGAACCTTTAGCAAAATTTAGAAGGTAGAAACTCAGTTTTAGTGGAATTATAGTGACCGTTAGACTCAGATTTGAATTTTTTTCTCGCGAGAAAAAAATTCCTACCATAGAACATACACTAAGCGGCTATTGGTTTTCTTTTGCATTTTTCAAATTCTAGGCAATTACTGACCCCCAGATTTCACAAACATGCCCTTCATCAATAGCCTAAAGGCATGGGTTATCTTGTCCTGGTCTGCGTGGATGTTTGCAAATGAGATCCACTGCCTTTAAGGGCAGCTTTAAACTGATCAATATTTTTTTTTTTAAATCTTGTCAGGGATGTTATCCACAGTTTAAGAGGCGATGATTGAAATGATCTTGCACCATAAAACTGTGTATTTATCCAAGGGGAATTGAGTAAAGACTGAAATCTTTTGTTTCTACTTGGACAATATTGAACTAGCAATTCCTGCAGATAGGAAGGGGCAAGATCACTTACACAAAGGAACACAAGAGATAAAAATCTGAAACTGAATCAGGCATCTGATTGGAAGCCAGAGTAAATGATGTAAAATTGGAGATACGAGGTCATGCTTTTTTTTCTCTCATGATAAAATTTGCAGCAGTATATGAATAATTCAGAACATCATAAATACACAGATATGGGAAGAGATCTTTCATAGGTAGAGGGCAGAAAGGTGATTACCCTGTATTACTACTTGGTCTTTCATTTATCATTCCCTGTACATTGATCCAGTCAGTAGTTGAGGTAAACAAACATATTCAGTCTTTAAAATGCCGGGGGGGGGGGGGAGGCACTTAGTATAATTGTGTGATACCTATGTGCCGCGGTTGAGAGCCCCATTTTCAGCCCAAATCTCAAGAGCATCTCAATTTCAGAAGGCACAGAAACTTTTTTATTTTTTCAGTTGCAGAGACCCCCAAATTTGCCGTTTCGCTTCTGATTTTTTGCTCGGCCGCGCCGCTTCGCGGCACAGCCGGGCCAGAGCATTGCCCTTTCAGCACGGCGCTGTTCGGAACTTCGTCACTTTGTAGTTCCGGAACATAGCATTTTGAGATTTTCTGAAGCCTTAGCTCCAGTTCCGGAGACGCCCATTTTTCGCTCAAGCCCATTCCAGAGCCCCCGATTTTCAACTTCAGTGCGGCACATAGGTATCACATTGTATAGTTGAGGTGCCCCCCCACCCCCCCCGCCCCTCCCGGGTTAAATGTCATTAATTTTCAGATTTAGTATTGAGATTCATAATACATCTGTCTCATCGTTTGATAGCATTTAACCCTTCATAATCAAACAAGATCATTAACTTGTAGAAAATAGTCTCCGATTAAGTAGTGCACTCACTACAACGACGTTAATCTTTAATAACTGCCCACAAAAAGCAAGCACAGTTTATTCTATTTTACCTGACATTATTCACACACTATTCAAACACACCTGAACAATTTAAAACTCCCCAGAAATCCTAGCAATGCAACCATTTCCTGCCCATTAACAGAGATACTTCTCCGTGCTGTACTTTTAACCGTAGAGCTCCACATTTTAACCAACTCTAGCCAGATAAGCCTATTTGCTATGAATAATTTGATTGGAGAAAATAGTATACACTTCTACATGTACATAACTGATCAGTAACACTGTGAAATTCAATTTCAAACCAAGTACACTTAATCTCAAAGAGCAGAATTTCAAAGATCAGGGGAAGCTTCATTGAAATGTACGATTGTATCTTGCAACAAACTTAAGAATTTTCAAAACATAGTTTGTCAGCTAACTACAAGTACACGTTTAAATCAATACTACACCATCAACAGGGAAAAACTTGCTCAGGAGCTCATGGTAAATTTGCCCACTGAAATGGCATAAAAGCCCTGGCAGTAATTTATAAAAGAACCCTTGTACATTAGGTTTCAATGCCAAAGAGTACATGTATCTGAAATGCACTCAAAACTTGACCATATTTCTCATAGTACTCTTGTTACTTTTTTGTTGTCTGCCTGGACGTGTCAGGAAGAGACTATGAAATACTTTTCGTATGTAGTAGTGTCGTATTGTAGTTGTAGTTTGTACCGCTCATTTGGTTAAAGTTTCGTTCAATGACTGTCCCATTGAAAGTGTTGCTTCAATTAAACCAAACTTCTACAATGATCAGTGGGTGGACTGAAGTAATTGCGGTCAAGTCATACAGGCGTATTCTGGGGTCATCTAGCGGTCAATTGCATAGTGGAATGCTAGTTCTTACAAAGTATTTTTGTTAACATTTCGCTCATTTCTTTTTGATGCAGAAATTTTGCTTACAGCCTGGTAAAAATATCTTCGGGTAAATACCAACATGGTGATGAGCGGCGTGATGGTGAGGTCAAACGATCAATCTAGGGTCAAAAGGTCAAAGTGATATGAGGCCATGCGTAACATGCTGCTCTTTTCTATGAGTTCTGCATCACTTGTGTTCACACTTGGTACAATAGATCCATGGGTAATACCAATGTGTGTGACTGATGATGATGAGAGGTCAAAGGTCATACTCTAGGCGGTCAATCAAGGTAAATGATATGAGATTATATTTAACTTGCTTCATTAACTTGTTTGTGCATCAATTGTGTTTCACACTCGAGTACAAACAGATCCTTACCGTAATACCACATTGTGTGTTGATGAGTGATGTGAGGTCAAAGGTCGTCTAGTGTTCAAAAGGTCAAATGATATAGGCCATGCTCTCATTTCTTTATTTCTACATCAATTTGTATTCACCTATAAGTACAAATGCATCTTGGTGATACGCATTGTGTGTTGATGAGGATGATGAGCTCGTCAGAAGGTCATCTAGGCGTAAAAGCTTAAAATAATGTATTCGTGCATCAATTTTGGTTCACAAACCTGCGATAAAACACATCGGGCTGGGAAAATACCTCATTTCTTTGATGAGGATGGAGAGGTCAAAGGTATTAGGGTCAAAAGGTCTATTAGCATGTTTTATTGTCGCGAAACTCAGCGGCGGATCTCGTGTTTGTGAACCACCTTATTTTTTTTAATGGGAGCGGGTAGGGGGCAGGGAGCAGTGGCGTAACTCGGAGGATTTTTCAGCAAGAGGGCGGACACTGGGAGCGGCTTGAAAATTTTGGTAGGGG
>JZLH01S0084875.1:205792-219758 GCA_001188425.1 Eucidaris tribuloides | reverse complement strand
ACAATACAAGCAAAAGATTATAATTTAAATTGGGATGGTAATTGGTAATAATGAAAGTAATAGCCTTTTTTCTGATTTGGTACTTTATTCAACTCAACTCTATTATAGAGAGCTTGATAACATAGTTCATTTCTCAGTTACTGAAAACAAAACATCATCTGGTTGGGCGAACTCAAACATGAAGCCTAAAACAAAACAAGGAAATGAAAAAGGAATTTGTTGTTGTTGTTGTTGTTGTTGTTGTTGTTGTATAGCCGTATTGAATATGGTGGGTACTGAAACCCACAAAATTTATATCTGATGTATATTAAAATGTCCATGGTTACAGTTAGTGACTTAGTTATAAACTGGAACACCTTTTATTCTGTATATTCTCACTTATGATCAAGATGGTATTAAATAAATATTGGTGTTTGAAAATTGAACGAAAATGAAGGGACATAAATGTAACAAATGACTGAAATTTTATCAAGGTAGACAACTCGAATACAATTTCATACTTGAAACAAACATCCCATTTACTTTCAGCACAAAAAGCCTATTTGGAGCCCACTGCACCTACATCTATTATCTCTCAGCATATCTTTAATGACATGTAAAGGTATCCCGCAGTTCCCCAACTGGATGGTCCCACTTTTGCCAATAAATCTGGTACAATGGTTACGTACAAAATGTATGACAGACCGATACGGAGCAACAAATGACTTCCCACTTGGGGACGGACGACAGCCAGAAATCACCAAGGATGATGGGACATGAAATTGAGCGATGCCATTTGTATATGTTTACATTTACATGCTGTTTGTGAGAGACTTGTACTGACATGTATGTAGAATTTGCTTCATAAAGATATTGTAGATGATTTACATGGCTGGCGGCATAGAGCTGTGTATGTTTTTAATATGTTTTGTGCAGGCAAATTGTACTTATGGGCGATTTATGGATGATTTATGGATGGAAAGGATTTTTGTATGTAGTTTGTCAAATCAGCAAATTATAATTTGGGGTATGGAAGGCAGGTGAGTTTCATTAATGAAGCAGAATTTGATTTGTATGTGCTTAAGATAAAAGATGTTTAAGAAATATGAATAATCTTTTAAGATGATTTGGATGGAAGACGTTTATAGTGAGTTTTTGTAAATTGGCAAAATTAGACTTTCAACTGATTCATGTACTAGAACTGTATCAAAATCATTTCTAACACCATGTCAAATTTTGAAATGTGACAAGATAAAAGATTTTGAAAGTGAAAGTGATTATGAATTCAAGAAATTATTAGATATGAAGAGCTCATATCCTCTGTCTGTCTGTCTGTCAATTTTCTTGTAACAGTCAGTATCTTCATTTCTTGTTGGTGGTGATCATGTATTGTACAGAAAGTGATTTTCAGCCATCAAACAGCAATGCATGTAACAACTCCCGTCATCAAACTGTGTCAATGGAAAATACACCAACCCATTTTACAAATCACAAAACTTGTAGCATACTGCTTCCATTGCATAATCGCCCACTCACAACTCACACCCAATACCAGACAAATCGTCTTCGCATGCCAACTCCACAAAAGCTTGTTGATTCCCTGCGATACGTTCTTGGACCGGTGCGCATAAGTGCGAACTTTTACATTTCGAGTGATTCCGTTTACATTGGGCTCGTCGGTTAGAATTATGGGTTGCGTTATATACATGTAGACAGATCTCAGCATGTTTTGTAATGCCTAGAAATACATGTAGGACTCGTATACCTTATTCTCGTCCAGTTGTCGCGAAAAAGTTTTTGCATTGTCGTGATGTGTATATCACCCCAACTTTAACCCCCTGGGTGACTCGAATAATATTTAGGTTAAATGAAAGCATTTAGAGTATGGGTCCCTTTTCTGCTGAGCTATCATGTTTGATATCTCGGTGTAATGCATCGTACCAGCGAGAAGTAGGACACTAATTGCATTAGTGTTGTTTCGTTTCCTAAGACGGACAATTCATCAAATGGATTATTACATCTTCAAATCTAGACGGAAACGGTCGTTCGAAAGGTTAGACCTATGTCTTGCCCTTGAAGAGCCCCCATTTATAATCCAGCCCATTGCCAAAGTACCATGTGTTTGATCATATGACATTTGCAGATATTGCAAAACAAAACTACTCAAGGTGATATGAAGTACATGTAGGTGTAGATATTGAGATGACAGAGTAATCTGGGGGACATGTCACAAAGTAAACTTACATCCAACATCAAACTTTGAATCTTGCCATATGTAAAGAATGGTACAAAAACATTGTATTTGTTTACAGTTTACATATTCCGATAACAGTATTGGATTTATTGACTAATTTTCTTATTTGTTGAAATGCCTCTTCACTTCACATTCACAAACCTTGTCAATGTTTATGATGTTTTTGCAGCAAAACATATTTTCCTCATCATTGCTAATGTATATCCAAAACTCTTGAGATTTGCATATTCTCCTTCCCTCTTGTTCCCGTTTATTCATCAGATTTGTAAACATCTTTTCATATTACTTCATAATGACTGATAAGTAATTTCCGACATGACGTGATTGATTAGCCCCCTTCTTCTTTCAGATGAATAAATTCTGAAATATTTATGAGTCTGTTTACTCTGTTTCTTTCTCATTACTAGACCAAAATCAGAAAACTTGTAACAAAAACAGGTTTAGTTATATTGATTCGCCATTGTATGCCACAAAAGCATTACACTTTTTTCTATTTTTTTGTCGACCAACTGGTTGTCATTTCCTGTTCTTCATCTTGTTTTTCTTTGCTGAACTGTTTTTCAACAACTGTTGTATGATTTCAGATGTATTGAGTATGTGAGTGCCTCAGAGTGTCTGCATCTGTTCATCGTATTTGAATGGAAGTATGTCTGTTCATAATGCTACCACTACTTTTCTACATTATTTTCCCCAATATTATTGTGTGATATGTTACTGTGGAACATGGGTCCATAGCAATTCAAAAAGAAAAGGGTATTAAGGGTTAGCCCCTGAAAATTTCATCTGCAAAAAAAAATTAAAGAATTCTCCTCTGCCCCACCCTTTCCTGATGTTGAAGTTTCAAATTCACCCCAAGAAAATATTAGCCACACTGTCTATGATATTAATGATGATATCTGCGTCTGTTACATTTGTGCACAATAATTAGATCCATTCTCAAAGTTTTTGGAGACGAGATTTAGCCATAAAAGGAGTTATTAGCGGTAGCAATGGCATCTTATATGAGGACATAAAAAGGAGCAACATTACGTTTGATTAATTCAGGATGACAAATGCTGGTTGTAATTACAACTGTTAGGAACTAGAGAATGGCTTGTCATCGTAATGCGCTAACTAGGACAGCCAGACTCCGGTCTACCGCTAATCGCACAAAGAAAGTCCTAGATCTACTTCAATCACGCTGACGGCGATGGTGGCGGCGGTGGCGGCGTTTTCGTCTCTGGTCACGTCTTAACCCTCTCAGTCCCACATATAAGGTTTTGCGTTGGTACACGTATGGCACTGTTACTGCTAGGTATCGAGAGGGTTAACCCAGTAGCCACGTGCCTGGTTTGTGGATCTGGCCCGAACGACAAATTAGATTACAATTGCAAAAATGTTGCAACCTGGCTCCTCGTCCGACGACTATATGTTTCCGAAATAGGTCATAGCAGCTGTGGAAGAAATATATTGCGTATATATTCCGTTATATGTTTCTTTGACTCTTATGCCAGCACTGGTATGCTAGCTCATTTGTCTTCTTCCTTGTGACCTCCTTGAGAAAGGTCCCAGTTATGTCATATCCATTTTGTGGACGATGTTATAATGTTACCTGTGTCCATCTATTTATGATCCTCTGCTCAAATTGCTCTGATGGAGAGTAACCGTGAGAAGGGGGTTGGAGAGGTAGTGATGGTCTTTGTAATAGACGGGCCAAGTTTTAATTTCACATGCAGTATAACTTCACACAAATGCCAACTGAAACAAAGTCTGAAATTGATACTCAACATTAACTTAATATGCTATAACTTGAATTCTGATTACCGAGTTTGTTAGATATAAGGGGAAAATAATTGTTGCATTACGGCCTATTGGTACAGAAATCCATTGGTGTTGTTGATGTGTAAATTTATATGAATCTTAAGAAATTGCTCAGGCCAGTAAAATACAAGCTAAAAATAGACATTTGAGTAATTTCAGTCAAACAAACCAAAAACCACAGTGCACTCACAAGGCTCATGCCTTGGGAGAATTTATTGACAGCATATAAAGCGCATTATGTTATTTGTCAAAATTACACAAATATTTAGATGACAATTTTTGGTTCTCCTCTAGATATTTGCAGGGAGTTGGTACATCCCTTGTGCCTGGAAGCTAGAAGCAATACTGGACCCTGTTTACATTGTTCAGCTTTAGTTCTATAGTAGGTGTTAAGTTCAGGGTTAAAATTCAGGGTTGGCAAATTCCCGAAAAATTTCACTATTTCCTGTTCAGGTGGGAAATACCGGGAAATGTTGGGAAGTACTCAGGATGTATAGAGAGGTACCGGGAAATACTGGAAAATACTTCAGAAACACCTGGGCAATACTTGAACACATTCACAACATATATTTCATAGTATTTCCCTGTATTTCTGACTATTTTCCATTTTCCTAAAAATTATCATGGCGGTATTTACCACCAGTATTTCCCACTCCGGCTAACCCTGTTAAAATTTCTCAGTTTAGGGGGAAAATGACCTTTTTATGTGATCTTATACTCATAGCTCAAAATCCAGATTTTGATCTGCCCAAATCTCAGAATATCAACACATCCATTGTTACCAGGTACAAAAAGGCCATTCCATATGTCAAAATGCTAAAGGCATGTAGCCATGTTTTGAGGCTCGTCTAAGCATTTAGTATGAGGTTTTTGCCACCCCAATACATGTAAATTATGCATCTGGGTATAGAGTCCAACCACCCCATCCCCTCACCACACCCCTCCCCCCTTCCATCACATTCATAATGTCTACCACAACTTCGCCCAACATCGTACACTTTGTTCCAGATCATGTAACCCTGCAGAACTAGCGTTAAAACCGCAACCGAATGTTGACGACAACACCTCCTTCGCCTGGCGCTGTCATAATTTATTTACTTGAAAATTAAGGGCCTAATTGCTTTTGACAAGCTGTTAAAATAGGCTGGCTGACCTGGGGGCCCACCACTATCTCAACGTCCCACCGAGGGATGAGCCCGACAATGTTTGTGTTTGCAGCCTACGACCAACCATCCTCCCAGATGCTTTCGCTTTTTGATGTCGAGAATGTTATTTTTCTGGTACATGGATGCGTGGTTCCTCTTAAACCAATAATTTTCAGCATCCCCCGTTGTATTCATGTTGTCCTCTTTCGACCAGGATAGTTATTTTCGTAAGAAATCAGACGTACGACGTCCAAATCTGTTGCGGCATGACCAATTTGCGAAGTTATTCCTGGTTTCAGAACAGAAATGGACTTGTGTGTGTATGTGCTTGTACATGTAGTCTAGCTGATTTCACATCTAAATTTGTGTGCTGGAGGAATTATGCTAGAAAAAAAGTTATTCTAAAATGTCTGTATACTGGTTTACCTAGGATGAGATAATGTTTATTTGTTCAAGATAAAAAGGAAAAAGATGGAAATGAACTTTTTAATAAAGTGCAGTTCATCTAGTTACGTACATGTATATTGCACATGTATTACTCTGAAAAATGTAATGTAACCATGCAAGGCTATGCTACACGCATTTGTTATGTTCATGATTAATGATATGCCATTTAATAAAGTGACAGCTGTAGAAGTCAAACTGCACATGGACATACAATTTACATGTACATGAAAGTGTTACGTACATGAATGTGCTTGCACGGAGAAGCATTTTCCAAATGTGTAACATTTCAGTCAAGAATGCTAGACCACCACTGAAGTTCCAGATTGATTTCATGTTCAGTAGATTTTTTTTTCCTCCTCGTCCTCCTTCCTTTTCTGCGTTTGGTGTAGAAATAAATGTATCAATATCAGCTAATATAA
Organism: Eucidaris tribuloides; assembly: GCA_001188425.1. NCBI lineage: Eukaryota > Metazoa > Echinodermata > Echinoidea > Cidaroida > Cidaridae > Eucidaris > Eucidaris tribuloides. The sequence continues at coordinate 213,714 of JZLH01S0084875.1, read as the reverse complement.
AGTAACCAAGTACCATCTTTACTGCTTTCTCACATTGGTCCTGTATAAAGAAAGTTACAATGTCTGATAGAAGCTTGGTATCTCAACGCCTACTGTGACTAATTTGATGTCCTTCGCTTCCAGTACAGCTGTGGGCTTGCTTCGCACGACCGCCGCCGCTTGACCAAACATTGCGCCCGTAAACTCCGCCTGCCCCGAATGCCTCCAATATCCTCTAACGAAAGGTTGATGTGAGGTCACACAAGATTGAATGTTGGTATCAAGGCACAGGACTGTAGAGAATGCAAATCGGGTTTGAAGTGGTGTTAAATGTGTGTGGCGAAAATTAACCAAAACATGATGTGCTATTGGCAAATGTAATAACTGCATTGCAATAAACCCCTCTGATAATTCAATTCAGTATCATCCAAATTCAAACTTCCAACCAGAATAAGTCAACACCAGAGAATTGTGATCGTTCCTTACAAACTTTCTACTAGAAAGTGAAACTTCGCCTTCTGAGAAAATATACTCTTGTTGACGTGTATGATGCAGGGTTAAGCTGCTGAACATTAAGAAATAACCTGACATAGTCTGTGGATATATATATAGGGTTAAGCGGCACAACATTAAATAATAATGTGCAATGCGATGGAAATAAAGTACCATGCGATGGAAATAAAGTACCATGCGATGGAAATAATAATGTGCAATGCAATGGAAATAATGCATAATCCAGGGGAAATTGACCCATATTCTTTTCTGTTTGCGCTGCATGTTGTTTCCCTGCGTTCCCATCAAATGTGGGGCCCCCACGATCGTATGTTGGACTAGAGTTTAGACATGCATTCAAGTTCCGTGATGTTTTTTGAAAGCACACAAATTTCTGCCATAAATATCGGAGTAGATTGGAGTCCCCCAACGCGGAATGATGTTAAATCTCCGACCAGATGGCAAATGTTTACGCGTTCTCGCCTCATGCGAGCCGGTTTAACCTTTATGTGCTGCGTTGTTTACAGCATTCAGTGCGACCAATGACGGAGTATTTATCGGCAAATCGTTCACCTTTATGAGACACATGAACTTTTTTCAAGAGGATGCCAAAATTTAGTCCAGAGTTTTAAGTAAGCATGTGTATACCTTCTTTACACTGTGAACGTTCATTTATGAACAAATTAAATACATGTACTTGTACTTACTAGCAAAAATGCTTCCTGAACCAGTTAAAGCCCAAGTTTAGTTTTGGAGATTTTTTGTTATTTGAAAGCTTTATGCCCCAATGTCATAACCCTGCAATAATAGATTTTGAATGTCTTTAGTTTTTTTTTAATTAATTAATGAAAAATCTTGTGGGAACACCCCCAAAATTTTACATTATAGCATCTAAAGGGTTGAAAAGGCTTTAAGGTTACATGTGTTATACCTCATGTTAAGAAGCAGACGCAGCTCTTTCAGATGAGGTATTACATCATATAACATTTTTAACGCCTTTGGATGCTGTAATGTAAAATATGGTAAAAATGTCGGGGTCCCCCGACATTTTCCATTAATTAATTTTAAAAAAATCAAAGACAAAAAAAGTTATATGAGTTATACCTCATCTGAAAGAGGCGAGTCTGCTCTTTCAGATGAGGTACTAACACATGTAACCTTAAATCCTTTTTAACCCTTAGATGCTATATTGTAAATTTGGGGGGTGTTCACACGAGATTTTCATTAAATAATTTAAAAAAAACTACAGACATTCAAGAATCTATTATTGCAGGGTTATGACTTTGGGCATAAAGCTTTCAAATAAAAAAAATCCCCAAAACTAAACTTGGCTTTAAAGTAAAATCAGCCCAAACATAGTAAAAGGGTTCATGATATCAAGAAGAAAACTACCATAAAGGATTGTAATGTAAAGTCACAACATTTTTAGGGCAGCCTCTCTTGTTATCGCTTGAGGATAGAAACAGCACAATTTTCACCTCAGGTAGTGCTAGGAAGTAGGAGAAAGCCCCGGGTGGCTTGAGGGCATATGACCTACAATTGACCCCCCCCCCCTTCCCCCAAACAATTTTAAAAATGATATGTGATAAAATGTTCACACACCAGTACTAGAGTAGCAGCAAAACAAAAACACGAAAGGCTTGTTGCACCAGAACTTCACTTTTTTAAACAAACATTTTTAGTTTCTTTTTGAACAGTTTCTGTTCAGCGTGACCTGGTCATTCACAGTTCATATTAATGAAGACACCCCCCCCCCCTCCCCCGGGCTGTTTTGGCTCTTCACATGGTTATAGTCTATACACAGTACCTATCCCTCCCCACCCCCACCTCCACAAAGAAATCTTGGCTATGCATCTGATCATAAACAATTATGAAAAGGTCAACAAGATGTCTACTGTAGTGGGTGAAAAACAAGATTATTTTTCTTTTGATTGGATGATAAATGTAAACTGGCGCTAGCCTTGTATCTGGGATTAGGAACAAATAAATACCTCTTCCCTATCAATAAAGATAATATTTATTGAACAGTGCACATAGAGTACAGTGTAGCTCTATTGGGCAAAAATTTTGACATCGCCCTGTTGAAAATTGTGTGATATTGGTAAAATATGTTTGTGATACATGCAAGTACAGTATTCAGGTCAAGTAGTTTCAATAGTTTTCCAATATTGGGAAATAAATTAAATAATAATTTGCTACAAATAAGGATCCAGAAATCTTTTGAAATTTCAATCCCTCCCCCACCCCCCCCCCCCCAATAAAAAGTGGGCAGTAGTTTTAATATGGAGACTGACTGTTTTCAATGGAGTGGTGTACTTTCAAGTGTATTTTCCTTGCTTGTAATGCAAACATCATCATCATGCATACATTTGCATAATTTATATTTTGGTGTGACTTTAAGAAGAATTTGTGTAGGTTTGTACCTTGCTTTTGATTATTTGACATGAAAATGAAACACTAGCATTAATGAGCAATACAGTGCATACTGCATATTCTGGATACTAGTCCCTTTATATTTATTTCTTTACAATAATATATAGGCCTACGGTATACCATAATATACATCCGATCGTTTTTTTTTTTTTTTGAGGAGTAAGAATATGAGATTTACACAGTGGAATTTATCACTGTTTACTTTGATAACAATATCAGATTTTTGTATTAGCCTTATTTAAATCTAGGCACGATGTATCAAACGTGATATGAGGTTAGACAGTAGACTGCGTTCACGCGAACAAAGACCATATGCCAAAGCACTCGGGCTGGTGGAATATATACCTCGCAATCACTCGAGTATATTAGTGACAGACAGGCTACTCGAGTGAAAGCAACAGTTGAGTAAACTCTGATTACATGAAGCCCTCATCCCCCGTGCAGGCTCGTTGCGCATTACGTGGAGCACAAAAACATCTGCTTCGAGCGATATACCGGTACCTCGCGACCATATATGCTATGTGGAGTAACATGTATAGATACATGGGAGCAGCCAATGTGAAGTGTAAAGTTATGTAGATTGTGTAGGATGTCGACCATAGTACACACTTGAATGCTCAGAGAATAGATTACTGGTATGTCGAAATGCACAAGTTTTGCTCAAGAACGCTTCAGAGAGAGCAATAAGACATGGCAAAATGCCGTATTTTCGTCATGAGTTTTTATTTACTGATGGCTACATTCCTGTAAACATTTCATCAGAAGTAAAAAAAAAAAACTGTAACCAATTACATTATATAAAATCATTTCCCCTATAGATTCAATCACAAGAAAACTCGTATTGTGACCAGATCTTGCTATTGTCGTCAAAGAATTTGACGAGCAATTTTACCAGTTAGACATTTTTTACAAGATCATTGGCAACAGGCAGGTAGATCCATAATATTAAAATTGTATATTTCGAGGTGTCACATGGGAGGGGGAGGGGAGGGGGACTGAGCTTTCAGAATTTTTGAAGTACACAAAATAACATGTTGCCAGTAACACACTGAAAACATTAAATATCGACTGTTTTACTTCTAGCCTTGGCTCACAGACATTCTAGTATTCTCTGTGTTTTCTATTACTCTTATATTGATTTTTGTGTTGAATGTTTTTTGTTTTTTTGTTGTTGTTGTTGTTGTTTGGTTTTTTTTTTTTGGGGGGGGTTGGTGCAGGTAATGGAGGGATATGGGTAGGGGCAAGGGGTTGAGGGGGGAGCATTTCATCGGATGGAAGGACGACCATGTTACTTTAAGCTCAGGCCTCCCACACATTCTCTGATCCTGCTCTCTGTTTTGTATTACTTGCAATGATTTTGGGGTTGGCTCAGGTAATGGGAGGGGGAGGGGAGGGGGACTGTGAGCTTTCAGAATTTTTAAAGTACACAAAATAACATGTTGCCAGTTTTACTTTAGCTCTGGGCTCACACACATTCTAGTATTCTCTGTGTTTTCTATGTACTCTTAAATGATTTTTGTGTTTAATGTTTTTTGGGGGGTTTTTTGGTACAGGTAATGGAGGGATATGGGTAGGGGTAAGGGGGTTTAGTGGGTGGGGGCATTTCATTAGATGAAAGGACGGACCATGTTACTTTTAAAAAGCTCAAGCCTCCCACACATTCTCCGGTCCTCTCCTGTTTCACGTTTCCCATGTTGTGGTTGTAAGCGATAAGCAGCGGTCAAATGGGAGGCCATACTCACTTATCATCAGGGGATCTCAACAAGAAAGATCACTGATGGCCAGAACGTGCCAGAGAATGGTGTCGCATCTCGGCACACGACTCCCACCAGAATGACAGACGACTGCTTTTGACATTAGGAGGCTTGGTCTTCACTCTTTATCATATGTTTTTGTGCACATCAGTCTTTTCAGTCTGAGATGATGCAAAATTGTTCTTCCAGAAAGTATGTATTTACATTGCAATCTGCCAGAGTGTAAGAAAGTGAAGATGTTAAAATATGTCGCAAGATGGTTCATTTCTTCATTTCTTTCTTATCTCTCTTTGTGAGTGTAAGAAAATAAAGATGCTGAAGTATGTAGCCAGATGGTTCATTTCTTCATTTTTTTCTTATCACTTCTTGTGTGTGTAAGAAAATAAAGATGTTAGAATATGTACCAAGATGGTTCATTTCTTCATTTCTATCTTATCTCTCTTTGTGAGTGTAAGAAAATAAAGATGCTAAAGTATGTAGCAAGATTGTTCATTTCTATCTTATCTCTCTTCATGAGTGTAAGAAAATAAAGATGTTAGAATATGTAGCAACATGGTTCATTTCTTCATTTCTGTTGTATCTCTCTGTCCCTTATTTTGAAGTCCAGTTTTGTGCAGCCTGATGGGCTAGCTGAGGCTTCCTTGAACAACAAACAGACTGACAAACAGATGGACAGACAAACAGATGAAGGGACAGGGCAACTTACTGACTATTGACATTTCAAGTGGCTAAGACCTTGTGCACATGGAGGCTGGTTAGCTGATCAAGACAGAGGGATTAAAAACCCTGGAATTTGCTTTTCATTATCTGGAGTACCTAAAGTGATTGACAAACCTGTTTGGAATTCTATTAACTTGACATTCACAGTCTATTCTGAGCTAGTCTCACTTCCATAACCTATTCTGAATTTTAAAATTATCTTTCTATCGAGCCCTAACTCAAATTGTAACTATTGTAGTTGCAAATATACTGTGCACTAACAGTACACCTACATAACTATGTCATCACTAGACTTGTTTCAGTCAATTATCAGTGACTGGTTTGAGTATAAATGAGATTAAACTTGTGCAAGTTAGGATAAGAGCCTGTAATTCAGACTATACACTTGCTTGGAGGAAGATACCATAATAGACAACAGAGCATAGTGCTTTGCTATGGTTAATCAGCGGTATTGTGTGGACTTGCTATATTGGACTAGTGACTAATTGTTAAAATCCACTTAACCTCAATAATAAGATCTTGATTGACAGGTGAATGGTGTGAACTTGTGGGTGGGTTCATTCATCGAAAAAGGAATGCTCAGTTTGCTCATCCTAACCCATCCTACCCCAAAACGGTGAAAATGTTTGTCTATAATGTATTGCACATTAAGAAAAAAAAAATCACAATAATGGTTCCATGTTACTATGGACAAAAGGTACTTCATAAATCACCATTTACTCATTTTGACAATATGGTGCTGCTGAAAATCTTTTCCATATCAAAAGGGTGCTTATAAGTGTTAAAATGGTATTGTTATTGTACTGGTATTCTGGTAACAAACAAAGCTTATCAAAAGAAATCATTTTCCCTTGTAGAGTATGGATTGAGAATAAATCAGTTTTAATCAAAAGAGATAAATTATTCTCATTCAAATAGTTGTTTCAAGGAGGTGGATCGTAAATTGTGACTTCAACTTTGTACAAGTATATGTACACTACATTCTGTGTATTAACTTGGAAAAAATGTAACCTGTCCCTGCATAGTTTTTCCTTTGATGTTTTCAATGAATTTTAGGTCCAAGTCCTTCCATGGAGCGCTCTTCTTGCATACCAAGTGTTTATCTCTGAAACCACTCGGTTGCGCAATACCTCCCGAGTACAAGCCAATTGACAATATTAACAAGGTCTTTAAGGAGATCATGGGAACAGAATAAAAAGAATGCCCCAAAAGCTGACAAATACGGGCGTAATAAACATGAAGGGGCTTCCACTCCACACAGGCAAGTTCTGTCTGCCTTTTTCATGTTTTACTTGTTTTTCTGCACTTCATGGAACAAATATACATATATTGTAGGATCCTCCGTTCATGCATGTCCTTTTGGAGACAAAAAAGTGAAAGAAGTGTTTACTTTTGCAGAAAAAAAAATCCTGTTCATGAATATTCAAATTTCGGAACAAGAAACAGAAGCTTGGGTCTTGTTTGCAGAAGTAGATTGGATTAGACTTTCGGTAGGAGGACGAGGGCTCCACTTCGGTGTGTGCACTACTGCACTGTGCACGCTTGTCCTAACTAATCGTCTTCGGTGTTGGTTCGAACGTGGCGTGGACAAACATAGGCTTTTCTCTGGCCTTTTCTGCAACTGGAGAGTGTCCATAGCCCCGGAGTGTGTGTGGGAAAAACTCCTAAGGCTCGAAGATTTGGCGTCTTAATTGTTTTTCGGTTTTCACCGAGAATGACGGGATCTGCACTGTCATGAAAAATAGTGTACATTATAAACCCATTGCTTCCGAGATTCTGTAATTTCTCTTTTTATTTCTATGGAGTGTTCAGGTTTTTGTAGATAACGGGGTAAGAGGACTGTTACTGAAAACCTTACACGTTTGGTCGCCACCTCAAATATCAAACAAAGGTGCTAAATTCTGGGATTCTGATTACTGATTACAGTGTAAAGTTGCAATTGATTTCTCGAGTTGTGTTTGAACGCAAAGGTTCTCGCATCAAGTCCTGAGTGAGATATGTGATCATGAATGATTTTGCTACTTTTGAAATTAAACTCCAAAGATTAGTATAAACTCTTCATCATCCATATGATTTATTAATTGATTGATTTATGAATTTTGGTAAAATTCTATGTTGAGAGGGGGACATTCCATACAATCCTTGTTGCACTAAATCAGTGTGTTTACTCTTTCAACATTATGTGGTACAACATTACTGTTTAGTCTTGATTTAGTTGAATTTTTTTGTCCATGTTATTTCAGATTTACGTTACAATAAGTTAGATTATTCAGATTAATTTATACATTTATGTAAAGCTGCTTCAGTCCCTACCTAACCTTGTGAAAACTTTACAGATATGATAGTGCATTTTTCATTGTATGGCTGATTTGATATGTCCATACCATCATTTTATTATTTTCCCATATTTTCTCATTCAATGTAATATCTACATACCTCATATCAGCAAAAAGAAAGTACAGGTCTGGTATATTTGTGTATCCATACGCAGTCATTCTTTTATAGTTGTTTTCCTTTAGCCCCACAATTCAAACCACTGTGTAC
>JZLH01S0084875.1:180462-192600 GCA_001188425.1 Eucidaris tribuloides | reverse complement strand
AGTGCGAGCATTTTTCAGGGCATTGATATATCATATATTATGTATCTAAAAAAAGTAATTGCAACGAATTTTATTTTTTACCATTTACCAAAACTATACCTTGGCTTCAAAGTTCCCTGTACCATAAAACTGTTATGTTGTGTTTTGTGTAACTGTAAACCTTAAGTACTCATTAAACAGACCCTATTAATGCACTATAACTGCTGTTTAATTATCATGTGAGAGAATTTTGTTTTCAAATTATATGCTACATTAGTTTTGAAACTGGGCAATTTATTTATTGGTTTCGTAAAAAAAATGTACATTATCCTGACATACATGTACTGTAGACCTGTAATTAATGTACATGTACGTAGGCCGAGAATATGACTCGTCATATGATTTTGCCTCATTTAATTTTTGAATTCATTTGGCGGTCATGTGAATCAAGAATATGCTTGCTAAGTGTTTGTGGTGATGATAGAAATTAGAAAGATTCTTCTTGATGAATTGATATTTTAATATTTCAATGGGTATAGTCCACTACTATTGCAGGATATAGGGAGTTGGAACTGACACACAGCAGGTTAATTTTCTACATTTGTATGAGTGTTCACATAATTACAGTGAGTTTGAATAAACCATTGATCAATCTTGTGTACACATAGCTTACCAGAAGTTGAGTTGATAGAATGTAATCCTACGTTTTATTCAAATAATACAAATTCAGGTACCTTATATGTCAGATGTCAACAGAAAACAGCAACATCAATTTTTTTTTGTATTAGTTGTGTATCAGAGTACAAAAGTACACTTCATGATGCTGCTAGGTGACTTTTGACTTGAGTGATCATTACAATCGAAGAGTACAGAAAGAAACGAATCATCCCACCACCCGCGACTACATTTTTCAATTGTTGATGTATTTATCAATGCTGTTACGAAATCTGACAGCAGAAATCTATACCGTGTTATCGCCCTTTTCAAGTTTACTCTCTAATAACACCGACCCAATTGGCAATCACAACACCGAGCCAGGTCACACCGTATTAGCTTTTGTCTGTCAGCGACACCGTGAATCGGGATCGATATCGGCCCACCATTCCCAATAAATCCACTCGTCACTCTAACCGGCTCACATTATTGCTCAATTTCCCCGGCAAGACACAAACGACCAACCGAGCATCACCGTGCCTTCTCACGGTCGGACAGACGCACTTGACAAACATGTATTATCCGTGAAGATAGATTTGTGTAATCATATTATTCGAAATTATTCTTTTAGATTTTGGGAGGCGGGGTATGTAGGATACTCCAATTTTTTTTATTGTTTTGTTTTTTACGTAAAATCGGCAGCGACCCCCTAGCCGGGGAACGAGACCACCACAAGCACCTCTCTTTCACCCCTAAGACCAGCCATCCATGGTGCTTGGCCTTGCTGTTTTAGGGGTTACCGAGCGTGCAATGAAATCCTACAGGCTGATACCTCTTGAAGCGAGCGCCAGAAATGCCCCCATTGTATCGACTTGCCGTAATGACCCATATATTAGGCCGGATAATAGGTCAATATCTTGTAAAGGCAGTCATCCACGCTCATATTTGTTCAGATATTCTATAGATCAGCCACAGTACACTGAACTTCATTGGTTCAGATAATGGGGGACCCAAACATTTGCCTTTTCTTTTTTTTTAATCCCTCACTCTTTAAATGTTGACTCAAGAAGTAGAAGTTAAATGTGGATGTAGTGTCAGAATAAAGTGGTTAATGATATATGGAAGATGCATTGTCTTCTTGGCTGTAGTTTGTATGACAAATAATTTATTTTGTAAGTGTATGGTAATCGTCACATATGCGAATGTCCAACATTTGCTTTGGCGACAATTGCGATCAATTGTCTCCATTTCATACACTAAGCCTTATTACCTCAACTTTAATCCTAACCCAAACACTAACCCTAACCCTATTCCGAACTGGAAACCCAATGACAACCCTAACCCTAACACTTTGCCTTCTGAGATATTGTCACTGGAGCAAATGTCGGATCACCCACTTAAGCTGGTCAGATCTTAATGCTCATATTGGGTTAACATTGACACATACACCTCTCCAGAGTTCAACACTGGGTCTAAATTAAATTAATTTTAACTCATTAAGACTTGCAAATTATTTTTTTTTCATGATGCCACTGTCTTTCAGTATATATATACACTATATTTGCATTTTATGACAGATCAAGACGGCTTCAAAAATAAATATTTGTAATTATGATGGGTAGAAGTTTGACAGGATATGTATGGCCAACGGCAAGTGGAAACAAAGACACTAATAAATGGTGCTTATCATTAGTCATCACGATGAAGCAACCGTCATGCTCTTATCGTAACCACAAGAAATTATACTTATCAGAAGAGTGCCTCTTAAAATACCCTTCTGTTGATGTTATCTGTGAGCGTGCATGCATCTTACTGATACACATACTCGTCTTGTCACCCCTACGATTAATTATAATTTTTTCATGTCTTGATGGATGTCTTTATGTGTATTTAAGGGGGGTTTTTCCCTCCTTGAGAACTCTGAATTAATATGACGCATCTGAAGAGAATGCTTATGAAAATACGTTTTGTAAAAGTTTGTGTCCTGTACATGCCTTGGTATCTTAATGGATACATTAAGTAGTCGGATTCAGTCAAGATGTGCTATGTCAATCTGCTATGTCAATAAAGTGACAAGTAAGGACAATTCATGATTAATACATTCGACATTAATCATCTTCTTTATATTATCTGTCTCCTTTTTTTGGTCTTTCGACAATGATTATTTCTTAGCTTGTCATTTGTTTGTATTCTTTATACTCTCTTTTAAGTTTACGCATTGCTCTCCTGCTTCCTCCTCCTCTCTCCTCCTCTTCCTCTTCCCTCTTCCTCTTCGCCTCTCCTTCCTCCTCCTCTCCTCCTATTCTCTCCCCTCTTCGCTCATTCCTCCTCCTATCTTCATTTTTCTTCCTCCTCTTTCCTCCTCTTCCTCCCCAATTCCTTCCCCTCTTGCCTGCTCTCCCTTCTCCCCCTTCCTCTTCCTGTTTCACCCTCTCTCCCTCTTCCTTCATTTCTTCCTCCATATTTCTGTTTCCCTTTTCTCCTCTCTTCCTCTTCTCCTTCAGATTTTCTTGTTCATCTTTTTCTTTGTTATAGCGGTTTCATCATTAAATTAGCGATTATGTAAAATCTACAGATAATACAGACATCTTTTAATTACACTGATCATTTTCCTTAATCCCTTTGTTAATCATGGTGTGATTTTGACTCTAAAATGTTGCAATTAACACACATTCAAACCACAAGAGAATCATGCCATCAACTCCCAAATCGACTTATCAAAATATTTGCTTAATACATAAATTTAATATGTCCAACATCCAAGTTGTTGTAATCATTACTTTCATTACTGGCAGCTCTATCCTCTCAAGGACTGCTCAAAACCCACTCGTTCTGATCGATTCTTTCATTAAACCCACCGACTTCTGCTTGGAGCGGGATTGGACTTGGAAATCCACGAGTTTTGTTTTCTCCCTCCCTACCGTCATACATCGGCTCATCGTACCTGACTTTGTTGCTTCATTAGAACGGAGCTAACAAGGTCGCTGATGGATTCTGGAGGTGCTAGAAGCACACACCGGAACCCAGTGCCTCGAAATGAGACAGTTGGGAGTCGTGGAGAGCGGATAGAGGATTCTCTGCGTTGCCGCTTGTCGGTCTGGTGCGTAATTGAACTTCACGAGTGTGCTTTTGAACAACAGTATTATCGAATTTCCGGTGCTAAAGAGTCCACTTCAATAAAACTCTCTTGACGAGTATTGTTTACCTTGATGAGGCGTTATGGTGATGCCTGCTGCCTTGCATACATTTTCAAATAAAAATAACTTTGTATATCTGTAATTATATGAATATACTAGCCCCTCCCACTTCACTTGTAATGAGACCTCTAAAATTGTTTTTTAAAATGGTTGAAATTCTTCTTCTGTAGCGGACAATCTTAACCTTCTGGCATCTTCAGCATTTTCAAACAGGAGTTTGCTACACTTTTTATTAGGTGAATCAACCTCATGAAAATTAGTTTTAAAACGTGAAGAATTATTTCATCTTTGGGTGGCAATTAATCCTATAATAGACAGGTGTTCACTTTGGAACAGAGTTGATCACACTTTTAGTGAAACAATGTGAGCTGAAGACAATTCATAATTCTTTGCCACATGTTACAAGTATGTAAATTTTGTATCAGAAACTGGGTTCTTTATTCAAGCCTCTTATGAACAATACATTAACCTATTATATACTCTGTCCCAAAACGCACCACTTAGTACATGAATGACTTAATTGAAGTTGACTAAGCGTTTTAATAATTTCACAGCTTTTGTTCTCTTATTAGAAACTCTCGGCCATATTTTGAGTCTGAAGTGAAGGACATACGCATTGTCATTTTGCTCCTCCAGTTGGATATAAATTATGATGTGGAAGTATGCAATATTGATGCTGTGAGCTTGTTCCTGGTGTATAATCATGTCTTTCTTGAAATATTAACACCAGGACAGCTCAGACATATTTGCCATACTTCCACATCATAATTTATTACACTGAGGACAAAATGACAATGCGTATGCTCCTCAGTGGTCATAAATTATTTGATGTGGAATGTATGCAAATATGATCTGAGCTGTTCCTGTAGTTTTTAATCATTCTTCTTGGAAATATGAAGAATTACCGTGACATCTCTTTGGGAAGCATTTTGTGAACATTTTGCTCTTGAATGACGGATTTTCTACAAAGACAGTATAACTCGAGGTGTATAATTATTGAGTGTCAAAGTGCAGCAGAACATGATTTAAAACTCTTCGGTTTAATGCATTCTTGTAGAAAGTCGTGAAGAATATTTTGACTTGGAGTCTGCACCTCTTGAAAACAGAAACAGGCGGGCTGGTTTGTAAGTTTCTGTCTGGCTGTATATATGGCTCGATGGATGACTTTGTTCGGCCTACGTGCAGAGATGTTCGATGATGTCGGGTCTAGGTCAAGAACATTTCTGGACAGCATTTTTGTGTAGTGTTCTCTCCCGTCCAAGACTGCTGGATTTTTGGTCGCAAAAAAGTTTCAATTCTGCAGACTCACAAAAAGGCACGAACATGTCGGATGCACCAAGAATCGGATGACAATTAAAAAATGGCTTATATCGCCTCCTGTGTGAGATCAACTAGTAGGCGGCGAACTGTCAGGTCATGAAAGAGATTGGTATGACCTATGTAAGATGTTTTAAGGCCCGCTTAGCGTACATACATTCTCTTCTCATTCAGACTAGCAGACAAAGCAGGGAGATATCGTTAAATGCAGAGAATTGACGCTACATTTCTCGGGGCTGTTAAATCCATGTGTCACGTAATATCCGATGCGTCATTTATTGTTCATTACTTATTCTTTCTGTCTTTTGCGATAATCTGCGATTCTTCCGTATACAATCAGTATTCTTGACATTTTCATGATAGGGAGTGCTTTATTTAATGTAGGTCTCACGCTAGAAGTCTTTCAATTTCCACTTGCTTATGCCTCTACATATTCTTCGCTGTGCAGTGCAGTTTGAACCAATATAAAGACGAACAAGGTGCTGGTACTGAGAAACTAGATTCTTATACAAACGTATTTCGTATTGTTTGTGGTAGCTGAATTTTATGACGGTATTCAATTATGCAGTCGCGTTGTAGATTATGTTTCTCTGTTGTTATGGGAGAATTAGGGTCGCCTTTGTTAGCATTTGGAAAGGCTTAAATGGGGCCATGTTACTACGTAGCCTTTATAAAGAAAAGTTTTATTGCTATGGAACAAACTCGGCCAAACAAATATCAGCGTTAATTGACATTTTTATTTATTGTATACGCCTTGACTGCATGGGATAAACTACGTAACCAACCACATGAGAATGATTTAATGTTGTATAAAAATGAAGGATTAATACGATAAATAAAAAGCGAACAAAACCATTGTTGCTAGTATTATGCCTAGTCATTCTAAATTAAACACACAACAAAAAAGTAACTACCCCCCCTTTTCAACAATTACCATAAGTTTTTAACGAAAACAAGTTATGCTGCCAAAATAATTTGGCAAGATGTTGCCTACAGCTCATTGACTAATGTTCTTTGTGAAAATGCTGTGATTGATCCGCTTGGGTTCGATGCATGAATAAGCATCCATTATAAGGTGTAAAATGCCACTTTTCAAAAGTCACATGAGTCATTTCTTATTGCCAAAATTATTGGATAATAATGACATTAATTTATCCCCCCTTTTATATAAAGTGCTTGCGCTCACTTCAACCATGTCATGGTTACAACCTTTAGTTGTTCGTATCAACACGTTAAAGTACATTTTTGCTTTGAAAAATTCGCCGATTTAAATTTTTTTGCAGTAAATTTAATGGATTTTTACAATTTTAAAATCGAGTAAGGGTGGAATTTTTTAATTGGCGCTCACCGAAGCGTAAAATATGTGTGCAAAAAGTGCCAAAGGACGTATGAGAGGATCAAACGATAGCATGATTATAAGCATAAATCGCGATTAATCATTCACCAGAAACATTTAATTGTCAAAATCCTGCCATCAAACCCCCCTAAAAATGACCCTTTGCTGACTTTTGAAAATGTGACTTTTTGCCCTTTGGATATTACGCTCACTCATTGCAGGACTTGACGAATCAAACCACATTTTCTCACAGGATTTAAGTCAATTAGTGCAGACAACATCCTTGCTAAATTGTAGTTGCTCAACACCGTTCTTTTTTAAGTTTATAGTATTTTGAAAAGGGGCGTTAGTTACTTTTTTTGTTGTGTTTCTTATTTGTCGCCAACCAGGATATTGAACAAAATTCTATTAAATTCATGTGATATCAAAATAATGTTTGTTTTGTTAAAATGGGTTTCTAGTCCACAGCAGATAATTTAATTTTAATGCTATGCTACATGTATAATGCAAACCAATAATGCATGTTTTAAGCATTGAATGGAAAGTATTATAAAGCGTATAGGAATGCTTGCGTTAGAGCCAGTGAAAACTTCGCATTACCGTGCCCACTACCTTTAGGTATTATTGTCAGCTGTTATGACGGACTGACAAGCTAGTCAATTTCACGTTTGCAGCATTTTTGGTGCGTTGCATTTAAGTCTAGCGAAATTAAGGGAGAGAATCCACCTCTTGTTTTGAGAAAATTTGGTGCTTACCATGTACTTTAGGAAGAAATTGGCGAATATCACAGAAAAAAGCTCATAAGGTTCATTAAAATCTGGAAGAAAATGTATTCATTCCATGCCATAGCAAACTAACTGTCATGTCATTTTGTCTTCGGTTTTACAGTGACTGGATGTCCAGTTCGCTTTAAAACATCTGTGCAAGAGCTTAAATTATCCATCATTTAGTATTGTTATGATGTCTAAACTTGTTGCTGAGGAATGTTTGTTATATGTATTAGCCTGTGTAACTAAGTTAGCGTTCGCCTAGGACCCAGCTAAGCCCTTACGTGTATATTCACGAGAGTTCACAGTGTTGAAATATTTTTGGCTTTGAGATGATTGATGATACTGCTATCAAAATTATCATACACAGTATGCAGCGTTTGGCGCCCTATCATGGCCGAGTTTAATCGAATTACAACTCCTCAAATGTCAAATTCAGCATTTTATTTCTTAATCTGAAAATTCGGTCCAAGCATATACACTGTGTTAGACAGGTAATAATTTCTCCCCTGGACCAGTAATTGGAAATCAAATACTTACATGATACCCCGCCGCGAAACGGGGTCGACGAAAATGTTTCATATCTTGGGTTTCGTTGGAAGTCAAGGTCTCGATGTGGGGGGGGGTGTCTGCCATTGCCGGGTAATTCCGGCTTGGAATGTCGCAGAGAATCTGCCGTTATTACGAGTTGCGCTTTCATTTCTATTTTCGATAAACCCCCGACCTACCGACTGATAATAGAGATGGCTAGACCTCTTTGCGGTTATTTTTTAAAAAAAAAAAAGCGTTCAGTTTATTCCTCATACTTGTACTTCAAGTTGAAAATGCCCCCACCATAAACTGTCCCATAGAATGGCTTACTTTTCAGGTCTTCGCAATTTATCTTTCAGTTCTTTCTTCTTTCTTTCTTTCTTCCTTTCTTTCTTCTTCTTCTTCTTTCAACATTCTCCTCCTTCTCCTTCTTCTCCTTCTCCTTCTCCTCCTCCTCCTCCTCCTCCTTCCCTCTCCTTCTCTTTTCTCCCTCCTCCTCCTTCTCCGTTCTCTTCTTTCTCCGTCTCCTTCTCCTCCTCCTCTGCTCTCGCCTCCTCCTCTTTCTCCTTCTTTTCGTTCTATCTTTCTCTCTTTCTTCAGTTGTTTATTCCTCAAGATATTGGATAAAGATTGAGGCCCATGTTGATGATCTGTGCGTACTCAGCAAAATAGTCAAGAATGAATTAAGAATCAGGGTATTCATACTTGTATTGAATTACACAATCATGTTGATGTGTATGTTCTTTCTAAGAGGTAGACAGCGCCAGATGCACGACCAAATTCGTTAACAAATCTTTAAGCATATGAAATGCCTATTTGGGTCATCAACTTCTGAAATAACAGCTTTACGTGATCGGGCTGCCGCGATCGTCTGCTGCGCCTTTATAACCACCTCTGCATTGGAGGGAGAAGAATTTATGGCGAGAATGTTTTAATGGAAATCGTTGAGTTTGTGCCCCCAGTTTCTTATTTTTCTCCACAAAAACATATGTGACCCATTAAAAACAGACGTCGGTGTCTTCGGCGACTTATCTAATGTAGTCGTGAAAGGTCTCCTTAACTACGCGAGAAAATGGAAACTTAAAGGAGAGAAGCCACCGGCAATAACAAGGCCATAAGTAAGAAAACATTTGAGTTCTTGCCAAACCAATCATGATCGCACCAGTACACATTGCCTGAAACTTAACCAAGCATGACTGGGGGGCCGAGATGCATACCACCCGACGTGTGCTTAGTCACGCCGTTAGTAATTGTATGCGCCTGTTTGAAATCGATAAGCTCCTCCCCCCTGTGACTGGTTTCTGCAAGTTGTCTTAGATAAGGCTTGCAAAGACAATTAAATAAACACAAATTAAGCTAATTTATAGGGCCTTGTGAGTTGTGAGTTTCACACAGCTAGCCCTTATTTAGGCTGTCTTTTATCATCATATACACATAATTCTCACAATACTTCATGCCTCTTTATTTTCTTAACTTATGCCTGGTTAGTGCCGGTGCCTTCTCCCTTTAAAAAAATTCATACTAAACTTTGTGAACTCTTTCTCTGCCAATCTTTAACCATTAGAGACCATCTGATTTCAATATACATGCATTACTCCAATAGACTTCAGCCCGAGATAATTGCAATACTTGTATACGCCATATGTTTCGCGTAGATATATTTTTCACGATTTTGGCTTTGGAAACGGGAAATTCGGGAGAGCATACTTTCGACCGGATTTTATTTGCCTTTTGCCATTCACTTTGTTACAGAAAATATCAGGAGAGTGAAAATTTTCGCATGCCATTTAAGTCGGCGAATGTGCGAAAAATAAACCACCGCCAAAATACTTCGGCCGCTATACAGTATCTCATTCTTAGTCTATCAACTGTAATATTAGAAGAATTAAGCAATGCGAGCAAGCAAATTGCTTCTTCAAAGGAAATTTGAGCAAGACATTGAGGAACTAAGAATTTTAAGTTACTGTCGACTATTTGCTAAATCTCAATTATGCTTTTATCGTCAAATATCTCACCCAGGTCGTGCATTGTTTTTTCGCCCTGACCGCTTCCCCTGCATCAAATGTTTCTTGAAACCCTTAAGCCTTTGAAGGGCTGCGTGCAGCGAATGTTACCCCATTCCCCTTCCCTGACCACTAAATCTAGAGACTTATTATGCCGGTTATATTATTCGCTACTATTAATCATTCGCATTATGTACGAAAAGTCCACGACCTAGATTTCTCATCTCCATTTCTTAAAATACTTTTGTGAGGGAGCGGACTGGGGGCGCGCTAACAAACTTCCAAAGATGAAATTACATGGCATATGACCTAATTGTCTAACACGGCTGCATGTTACAGCGTAGATAGATGCAAGCTCAAATTTCGGCAACAATTAACATCAAACCAATGTTGACGTGACGCAAAAGTCAGGAGGGGGGTGGGGAGAGGGATTATAAAAAATGTTATATATATATCTTTCATTTAGTGTTGTATTGGACAGCGGGGGACATTATCATAGAGTTATTTTTTTCTTTTAATTTTCTCTACTCATTTTTTTTTCTTCAAATTTTCATGCTCGCAGTACGATATCCATAGTTGCTGGGTTCACATTTGTTGGACCCGCCTAATCGTAAATTTGTCTTGAACTTGACAGATTCTACGAAATACGAATGTAATCATTTGCCTGATTTTTGTTTTTTTTTTCATTCTAATTTTTCTCGTTTGGCTGGTCTTGCATGTTGTTATTTGCAAAAAAAAAATGGTTGTCATGTATTGTGATTTAAAAATTTGTTAAAGAGAAGTGGGAATAAAAACTCTTCATTTCAGTCGGGCTATTAAACTTTTTGCAGCTTTGTGAGGAGATCATGCAAAAGAAAAAACCTCACTGCTAGTTTCATTCGGTGACATCATGGCTCCCATGAATTTGCCGAGTCATTTTTTGTTCAGCAATGCTAGTGTCAAAGACGTTTTGTTCTCTGTTCTAGTAATTAATTGTGTTTGTTATCTTACCGTTACCAGACATGTACGTATGATATATGACATGTATTCTACTACCAGCAAATTACTTCAACTGTAATGCTGCTGCTTCTCACTACCAGCTATGTGTTAAGTACTTACTACTACTACTACTTACTACTGACTACTACTACTACTTGCTACTGATTGTACTAGTACTACTACTACTACTACTACTACTACTTGCCGGGTGATACTGATTCGCTACTAGTACTACTACTACTAGTAGTACTACTTACATATGTTACTTAAGTACTACTACTTCGTACTACGTTACTACTACTACTACTACATTTACTACTACTACTTGTTACTTACTTGCTACTACTACTACTTACTGACTACTTACTACCTTACTACTACTACTTACTCACTACTAGTACTGCCCTACTATTATTACTACTACTACTTCTACTGAATTACTACTACTGAACTACTACTTACTACTACTGCTATACTACTTGTCCACTGATTACTGACTTACTACTACTACTACTACTACTGACTACTGACTACTTACTATACTAACTACATTATTACTTACTACTTGTTACTTCTCTTATTGCTACTAATTACTACTTACTACTATTACTACTACTATTACTACTAGTACTGCCCTACTATTTACTACTACTTTCTACTACTACTACTACTTACCTTACTTACTAGTAGTAGCTACTACTACGTGCTGCTGGCTGCTACTGCTACAACTACCACTTTCAACCACTGGTCATAACAATTTAATTGCTATTGACAAATTATGATGAGTGGGGAAATCTAATAATTGCACACTACTACTCCACGCTTACGCTGACAATGACAGTGATCTGCCTAGAGGCTGTACTTAGTTAACAACATCACTATTTGTGTTATTATTTACATTACATATCTGATAATGCACATTTGATAGTTTTGATCTTCATGTTGTTGTTTTATGCTTCAATGCGCATCAATTCAATCTTTAACATAAGATTGTTGTAATTCACTCTCTCTCAGGAATCTTGTCAGGCCAATGAGTTATGCAACTCCAAATCAATGGATCTATTTGTGTTCATCTTATGACATTATGACAGAAGTCTGTTGAATTATCTTGATTACTTTTTGAGTCGAGTGCCTGCCTTCTCTCCCCACCTGTAGACCTGTACACAATAGGTGTTCAACTTGTGATGCTTATTTGCTTCGCCCTCACCAGCTTGAAACAAATTACCGCCGCATGAGGCACGCAATAAAACAAACAGGAATTTGTAGCCTCAGGCTTCCGTGATAATTTTTTGCCGGATCTTATCAACTAATTTCAGCTCGAGATTGCTTTTGCTCTTGTTTTGACATTCCTAGCACACTCTTGCGGAACTTCTACA
>JZLH01S0084875.1:158106-178989 GCA_001188425.1 Eucidaris tribuloides | reverse complement strand
AAATGACAAGTAAGGACAATTATGATTAATAACATTCGACATTAATCATCTTCTTTATATTATCTGTCTCCTTTTTTGTCTTCGCTTAATTTTCTTAGCTTGTCATTTGTTTGTATTCTTTATACTCTCTTTAAGTTTACCATTGTCTCCTGTTCCTCCTCCTCCTCCTCCTCTTCCTCTTCCTCTTCCTCTTCCTCTCCTTCCTCCTCCTCTCCCTCCTATTCCTCCCCCTCTTCCTCTTCCTCCTCCTCATCTTCATTTTCTTCCTCCTCTTCCTCCTCTTCCTCCCCAATTCCTTCCCCTCTTCCTCCTCTCCCTTCTCCCCCTCCTCTTCCTGTTCACCCTCTCTCCCTCTTCCCTTCATTTCTCCTCCTATTCTGTTTCCCTTTTCTCCTCTCTTCCTCTTCCTCCTCAGATTTTCTTGTCATCTTTTCTTTGTTATAGGGTTTATCATAAATTAGGATTATGTAAATCTACAGATAATACAGACATCTTTTAATTACACTGATCATTTTCCTTAATCCCTTTGTTAATCATGTGTGATTTGACTCTAAAAATGTTTGCATTAACACACATCAAACCACAAGAGAATCATGCATCAACTCCCAAATCGATTATCAAAATATTTGCTTTATACATAAAATTAAATATGTCCAAACATCAAGTTGTTGAATCAATTATTCATATACTGCGCTCTTACTTTCAAAGGACTGCTCAAAAACCGACTCCTGATCGATTCTTTCATTAACCCCACCGACTTCTGTTTGGAGCGGGATGCTTGGAATCCACGATTTTGTTTTGTCCCTCCCTACCGTCATACTCGGCTCATCGTACCTGTACTTGTTGCTTCATTAGAACGAGTAACAAGGGTCGCTGAATGGCATTCTGGAGTGTAAAGCACACACCGACCAGTGCCCTCGAAATGAGACAGTTTGGAGTCGTGGAGAGCGGGAGGATTCTCTGCGTTGGTTGTCGGTTGGTGCGTAATTGAACTTCACTGAGGTGTGTTTGAACAACAGTATTATCGAATCGGTGTAAAGAGTCCCACTTCATAAAACTCTCTTGACGAGGATTCTTACCTTGATGAGGCGTTATGGTGATGCCTGCTGCTTGCATACATTTTCAAATAAAAATAACTTTGTAATATTGTAATATATGAAATATACTAGCCCCTCCCACTTCACTTGTAATGAGACCTCTAAAAATTGTTTTTAAAAATGTTGAATTCTTCTTCTGTAGGGACAATTTAACCTTCTGGCATCTTCAGATTTTAAACAGATTTGCTACACTTTTTAGTGAATCAACCTCAGAAAATTGTTTTAAAACGTGAAGAATTATTCATCTTTGGGGGCAATTAATCCTTATAATAGACAGGTGTTCACTTTGAACAGAGTTGACACACTTTTAGTGAACAATGTGAGTGAAGAAAATTCATAATTCTTTGCACATGTACAATATGTAAATTTATCAGAAACTGGGCTTCTTTATCAGCCTCTTATGAACAATACCATTAACCTATTATATACTCTGTCAAAAGCACACTTAGTACAGAATGACTTAATGAAGTTACTAAGGTTTTATAATTTCACAGCTTTTGTCTCTATAGGAAAATCTCGGCATATTTTGAGTCTGAAGTGAAGGACATACGCATTGTCATTTTGTCCTCAGTGGTATAAATTATGATGTGGAAGTATGCAATATGATCTGAGCTGTCCTGGTGTTAATCATTCTTCTTGGAAATATGAAGAATTACCGTGACATCTCTTTTGGAAGATTTTGTGAACATTTTGCATCTGAATGACGGATTTCTGCAAAGACAGTATAACTCGGTGGTATAAATTATGAGGTCAAAGTGCAGAACATGATTTAAACTCTTCCGGTTAATCATTCTTTGTAGAAATGTGAAGAATATTTTGACTTGGAGTCTGCAACCTTCTGAAAACAGAACAGGCGGGGCTGGTAGAGTGTCTGTCTGGGTGTATATATGGCTCGATGGATGACTTTGTTCGGCCTACGTGCAGGCCCACATGTTCGATATGTCGGGTCTAGGTCAAAACATTCTGACAGCATTTTGTGAGTGTTCTCTCCCCTCCCAGAGACTGCTGATTTTTGGGAAAAAAGGTTCAATTCTGCAGACTCACAAAGCAGAACATGTCGGGATGCAAAAGAATGGATGATTAAAAAAGGCTTATATCGCCTCTGTGTGAAGATCAATAGGCGAACTTCAGGCATGAAAGAATTTGTATACCTATGTAGATGTTTAGTAGCTACATACATTCTCTTCTCATTCAACTAGCAGACAAAGAGGGAAGATATCGTAAATGCAGAGAATGACGTACATTTCTACGGGCTGTTAAATCCATGTCGTCACGTAATATCCATGCGTCATTATTGTTCCATTATTTTCTTCTGTCTTTGCCGATAATCTGCGATTCTCCGTTACAACAGTATTCTTGACATTTCATGATGGGAGTTGCTTTATAATGTAGGTCTCACCTGAAGTCTTTCAATTTCACTTGTTATGCTCTACATATCTTCGTGTGCAGTGCAGTTTGACGATTTGGATAAGATCGAGATCGTAAGGTGCGGTACTGAGAACTAGATTCTTATACAAACGTTGATTTCTGATTGTTGTTGTAGCTGAATTTTATGACGTATTCAATTATGCATCGGTTGTAGATTATGTTTCTCTGTTGTTATGGAGAATTAGGTCGCCTTTGTAGCATTTGAAAGGCTAAATGGGCATGTACACGTAGCCTTATAAAGAAAAGTTTTATTGCTATGGAACAAACGCAAACAAATACAGGTTAATTGACATTTATTATGATCACGCTTGACTGCATGGATAACTACGTAACCACCACATGATGAATGATTTAATGTTGTATAAAAATGAAGGATAAACATAAATAAAAGGGAACAAAACCATTGTTGTAGTATTATGCCTAGTCATTCTAAATTAAACACAACAAAAAAGTAACTACCCCCCTTTTCAACATACCATAAGTTTTTAACGAAACAAGTTTGTGCAAAATAATTTGGCAAGAGTGTTCCTACACTCATTGACTAAGTTCTTTGTGAAAATGTGATTGATCCGTTGGGTCATGCATGAATAAGCATGCATTAAAGGTGAAAATGCCACTTTTCAAAAGTCACATGAGTCATTTCTTATGCCAAAATTATGGTAAATAATGACATTTTTTCCTTTATTTATAAAGTGTGCTCACTCAACCATGTCATGGTTACAACCTCTTATGTTCGTACAACACGTAAAGATACATTTTGCTGAAAAAATTCGGATTTAAATTTTTTGCAGTAAATTTAATGGATTTTACAATTTTAAAATCGAGTAAGGGTGGAAATTTTTAAATTGCGCTCACCGAAGCGTAAAATATGCAAAAAGTGCCAAAGGACGTATGAGAGGATCAAACGATAGATGATTAACATAAATAGCGATTAATCATTCACCAGAAACAGAATTTGTCAAAATCCTGCATCAAAACCCCCCAAAAATGACCCTTGTGACTTTTGAAAAGTGACTTTTTGCCTTTGATATACGCTCACTCATGCATGACTTGACGAATCAACCACATTTTCTCACAGAATTTAGTCAATTAGTGCAGAAACATCCTTGCTAAATTGTAGTGCTCAACACCGTTCTTTTTTAAAGTTATAGTATTTTGAAAAAGGGGGTAGTTACTTTTTTTGTTGTGTTTATTTGTCGCAACCAGGATATTGAACAAAATGTTATAAATTCATGTGGATATCAAAATAATGTTTGTTTTGTTAAAATGGTTCTAGTCCACACATTAATTTATTTAATGCTATGTACATGTATAATGCACAATAATGCATGTTTAAGCATTGAATGGAAAGTATTTAAGCGTATAGGAATGCTTGGTAGAGCAGTGAAAACTCGCATTACGTGCACTACCTTCTAGGTAGTTATGTCAGCTGTTATGACGACTGACAAGCTAGTCAATTCACGTTTGCAGCATTTTTGGTGGTTGCATTTAAGTCTAGGGAAATTAAGGGAGAATCCACCTCTTGTTTTGAGAAAATTTGGTGCTTACATGTACTTGAGGAAGAAATTGGCGAATATCAAGAAAAAGTCATAAGTTCATTAAAATCTGGAAGAATGTATCATTCCATGCCATAGAAACAACTGTCATGTCATTTTGTCTGGTTTTACAGTGACTGATGGCTCCAGTTCGCTTTAAAAATCTGGCAAAGAGTTAAATTATCCACATTTAGTATTGTTATGATGCTAACTGTTGCTGAGAAGTTTGTATATGTATAGCCTGTGTAACTAAGTTAGCGTCAGGACCCAGCTAAGCTTACGTGTATATTCACAGAGTCACAGGTGAAATATTTTTTGGTTTTGAAGATGATGATGATACTCTATCAAAATTATCATACACAGTATGAGGTTTGCGCCATCATGGCAGTTTAATCGAATTCAATCTCAAATGTCAAATTCAGCATGTTATTTCTTCATCTGAAATTCCTCCAAGTATACACTGTGTAGACAGGTAATAATTTCTCCCCTGACCAGAATGGAAATCAAATATTACATGTACCCCCGGGAAGGGGTCACGAAAATGTTTCATATTTTGGTTCGTTGGAAGTCAAGGTCCTCGAGTCTGCCTTGCCGGGTAATTCCGGTGGAATGGCGAGAATCTGCGTCTATTACGGTTGACGCTCATTTCTATTTCGATAAACCCCCGACATACCGACTGATAATAGAGATGGCCTAGACCTCTTTGCGGTTATTTTAAAGTGCAGTTATCCTCATACTTGTATTCAAGTTGAAAATGCACCATAACTGTCCCATAATGCTTTTCAGGTCTTCGCAATTTATCTTTCAGTCTTTCTTTCTTTCTTTCTTTCTTCCTTTCTTTCTTCTTCTTCTTCTTCACATTCTCCTCCTTCTCCTTCTTCTCCTTCTCCTTCTCCTCCTCCTCCTCCTCCTCCTCCCTCTCCTTCTCTTTCTCCTCCTCCTCCTTCTCCGTCTCCTTCTTCTCCGTCTCCTTCTCCTCCTCCTCTGTCTCCTCCTCCTCTTTCTCCTTCTTTTCGTTCTTCTTCTCCTTCTTCAGTTTGTTTATTACCTCAAGATATTGGAATAAAAGATTGAGGCATGTTGATGAATCTGTGTACTCAGCAAATAGTCAAGAATGAATTAAGATCAGGGTATTCATATTGTATGAAATTACACAATCATGTTGTGTGTATGTTCTTCTAAGGGTAGACAGGCAGATGCACGCAAATTCTTTAACAAATCTTTCAAGCAAGGAGATTAGCCTATTTGGGTCATCAATTCAAAATAACAGCTTTACGTGATCGGGCTGCCGCGATCGTCGCTGCGCTTTATAACCCACCTTGCATGAGAGAGTAAGAAATTATATGGCGAAATGTTTATGAAATCTTGAGTTTGTGCCCCAGTTTCTTATTTTTCTCCACAAAACATATGTGACCCATAAACAGACGTCGGTGTCTGGGACTTATCTAATGTAGTCGTGAAAGGTCTTTAAACTACGAGAAAATGGAACTTAAAGGGAGAAGGCACCGGCAACTAACAGGCATAAGTTAAGAAAACATTTGAGTTCTTGCCAACCAATCAGATCGCACGTACACATTGCTGAAACTAACCAAGCATGACCGATGCATACCACCCGACGTGTGTTAGTCACGCCGTAGTAATGTATGCGCTGTTTGAATCGATAAGCTCCTCCCCCCTGTGACTGTTTCTGCAAGTTTGTCTTAAGATAAGGCTTGCAAAGACATAAAATAAACACAAATTAACTAATTTATAGGGCCTTGCTGAGTGTGAGTGTCACACAGTAGCCCTTATTTAGGCTGTCTTTATCATCATATACCATAATTCTCACAATACTCTCAATGCCTCTTTATTTCTTAACTTATGCCTGTTAGTTGCCGGTGCCTTCTCCCTTTAAAATCTACTAAACTTTGTGAACTCTTCTCTGCAATCTTTAACCCATTAGAGACCATCTGATTTCAATATAACATGCATTCTCCATAGACTTCAGCCCGAGATAATTGCAATACTGTATACGCCATATGTTTCGCGTAGATATATTTTCACGATTTTGCTTGGAAACGGGAAATTCGGGAGAGCATACTTTCGCGATTTTATTGCTTTTGCATTCACTTTGTACAGAAATATCAGGAAGTGAAAATTTTCGCATGCATTAAGTCGCGAAATGTGCGAAAAATAAAACCACCGCAAAATATTCGGCGTATACAGTATCTCATTCTTAGTCTTCAACTGGTAATTATTAGAAGAATTAAGCAATGGAGCAAGAAATTCTTCTTCAAAGGAAATTTGAGCAAACAATTGAGGATAGAATTTTAAGTTACTGTCGACTATGCTAAACTCAATTATGCTTATCGTCAAATCTCACCAGTGTGCATTGTTTTTTCGCCCTGACCGCTTGCCCTGATCAAATGTTTCTTGCCCTAAGCTTGAAGGGCTGGTGAGATGTACCCCCATCCCCTTCCCTGACACTAAATCTAGAGACTTATTATGCCGGTTTATATCGCTCTATTAATCATTCGCATTATTACGAAAAGTCACGACCTAGATTTCTCATCTCCATCTTAAAATACTTTGTGAGGGAGGGACTGGGGGGTAACAAACTTCCAAAGATGAAATACATGGCATATGACCAACTTGTCTAACGGCTGCATGTACAGGTAGATAGATGCAAGTCAAATTGGCAACAATTAACATCAACCATGTTGACGTGACCAAAAGTCAGGAGGGGGGTGGGGAGAGGGGATTATAAAAATGTTATATATTATCTTCATTTAGTGTTGTATGGACAGGGGGACATTATAAGAGTATTTTTTTCTTATTTTCTCTCTCATTTTTTTTCTTCAAATTTTCATGCTCCAGTTACGATATCCATAGTTGTGGGTTCACATTTGTTGGACCCGCTAATCGTAAATTTGTCTTGAAACTTGACAGATCTACGAAATACGAATGTAATCATTTGCCTGATTTTTTTTTTTTTTTCATTCTAATCTTTCTCTTGGCTGGTCTTGCCATGTTGTATTGAAAAAAAAAATGGTTGTCATGTATTGTGTTTAAAAATTGTTAAAGAGAAGTGGAATAAAAATCTTTCAGTCGGGCCATTAAACTTTTGCAGCTTTGGAGGAGAATCATGAAAAGAAAAAACCTCACTGGTTTCATTCGGTGACATCATGGCTCCATGAATTTGGATGTCATTTTTGTTCAGCAATGCTAGTGTCAAAGGTTTTGTTCTCTGTTCTAGTAATAATGTTGTTACATTACGTTACCAGACATGTACGTATGATATATACATGTATCTACTACAGCAAATTACTTCAACTGTAATGCTGCTGCTTCTACTACCACTATGTGTAGTACTACTACTACTACTACTACTACTACTACTACTACTACTTGCTACTGATTGCTACTAGTACTACTACTACTACTACTACTACTACTTGCTACTGATTGCTACTAGTACTACTACTACTAGTAGTACTACTACTATGTACTTAGTACTACTACTTCTACTACGTACTACTACTACTACTACATTACTACTACTACTTGTTACTACTTGCTACTACTACTACTACTGCTACTACTACTACTACTACTACTACTACTACTAGTACTGCTACTATTATTACTACTACTACTTGCTACTGATTACTACTACTACTACTACTACTACTACTGCTACTACTTGCTACTGATTACTACTACTACTACTACTACTACTACTACTACTACTACTACTATACTACTACATTATTACTACTACTTGTTACTTCTTGCTACTATTACTACTACTACTACTACTACTACTATTACTACTAGTACTGCTACTATTACTACTACTTCTACTACTACTACTACTACTACTACTAGTAGTAGTACTACTACTGCTGCTGCTGCTACTGCTACAACTACCACTTCAACCACTTGGTCTAACAATTTAATTGTATTACAAATTATATGAGTGGAATCTAATAACTTGACACTACTACCACGTTACGCTGAATGACAAGTGACTGCCTAAGGGGCTGTATAGTTAACAACATACTATTGTGTTATTATTTACATACATATCTGATATGCACATTTGATAGTTTTGATTCTTCATGTTGTTGTTTTATGCTTCAATGGCACAATTAATCTTAACATAAATGTTGTAATTCACTCTCTCTCAGAATCTTTCAGGCAATGATACAACTCCAAATCAATGGATCTTTTGTCATTCTTATGACATATGAACAGAAGTCTGTGAATTATCTTGATATTTTTGAGTCGAAGTGCTGCTTCTCTCCCCACCTTAGACCTGTACACAGTGTTCAACTTGTGTGCTTTATTTGCTTGCCCTCACCAGTTGAAACAATACCGCCGCATGAGGCACGCAATAAACAAACAGGAATTTGTAGCTCAAGGCTTCCGTATAATTTTTGCGATCTTATCAACTTTCAGCGACTTTTCGTTTGACACAAGAGAATTTCTTTTGACGATAGTTTCATATGCCATATTTTTTTCAATCTGATGTTAATATATTTCCTGTATCTCGTTTTGCAGTTTTTATTTTTAATGATCATCCATGAATTATGATTGTTATTTTGCAAGTGATTTGTTTGTATTAAGGTACAATGTAACATTCATTTGCCAAATCCAGAGCATTTTGTATTTTCTCATTTCCAACTTGGACAAAATTTATGAAGTGAATTTTCAAGATATTGTCAACAAGAATGACGATATCATTGCTATTTTGAGGCATCATTATTTTTCATTATTGCTTCTCTCAATTACAATTTGTTTTGCAATTTTCATTGCAAACATATTCTTATATCTAATTCTTTCTTTTCTCCAGTTATTTCAAATGATCCCTAATTTACATATATGTTTGTTTTCTCAACTTCTCATTGGCCCATACAGTGAAAATAGTCCTAATCATCTACGGTGAGTTTTGAGTTTTGTTTCTCCCTCTCTCTCTCCTTGTGGTAGCAAAGATCCATCTTGTGAGCCTTTCTTTTAAAAATGTACCAAGTTTGATGAAAATCCTTGTTTGTGTGCCTTTCTTATCAAAATGTACCAAGTTTGATAAAAATCCTTATTTGTGTGCTCCCTTTTATGTACGTTTGATGTGAACAAAGCATTCCTAGTTATATCTTCCCAGCCTGGATTTTCAACTAACAATCAAAAAGCCCATACCCCACCTTTCCCAAATTTCGTCTTTAATACTAGTTTTACCACTGATTTGCATTATTATTCTGTATTATTTTTTCCCATTAGAACCAGTTTCCAACTTATTTTTACTTTTTTAATGTTAACTTTTTTACTCTGCTTTATCAATATTCTGGACACACAATTTCTTTAATGTTGCTCTGTTTTGCTGTGTGATAATAGGGTTAAAATGTCATTTACTGCAACTTGAATTCCTACGAATCATTACAAATGACATATACCGGTATCTATTATGATGTGAAAACATAAACTTAAAAAGCAGTTTCATCAAATATAGAAAAATATTTCTTTCTCATTTTTTTATAAATCTAGACTAATATCATTTATTAATGTCCTAAAAATTAATGTTTGGTAATGCATTATTTTTTTTTCAGAAATAAACAAAAATTAAAATGTTGGGGCAGGGGCTGACATTTTTACCGTAGGAAATATACATTGTGACATCTGTTCGTCGGACATTTACAAATAACAACACTGTCATTCTGAACAATTTTAGTAGGTTAAATATTGTTCTCCAGTGTCTGGCATGCCAATAACATACTTAAGGAAAGATTGATAAAAAAAGATTGTCTGATGAACCAAAACTATACTCTGCCTTTGATATTGAATCTTAGAGGAGGAGCTAAAGCATTATGAACTTCTGGCAGTGTGCCAAAATTGCGAAATTCGCGCCCAG
This sequence comes from Eucidaris tribuloides, assembly GCA_001188425.1. NCBI lineage: Eukaryota > Metazoa > Echinodermata > Echinoidea > Cidaroida > Cidaridae > Eucidaris > Eucidaris tribuloides. Next base: position 169,045 of record JZLH01S0084875.1, on the reverse strand, counting down.
GTGGGTGCTGGTGTTTACATTTGAGAATTTTTAGAGCGTGAAAAGATAAACTTGGAAATTGTGTAATTATCTGGCGTTTTGTGATTTATTGACTTTTCGTCTCATGATTGGATGAACATTATGAATTGATCATTTGACCTTGAGAACATGTGTCGAAGAACATTCTGTGCCCTGCACTGATTGAATTCATACGTGCTTAAACTTACATGCTGACCTTTTGTCATTAACAATTCACACTGGAATTGGAAATGTACTTAACTTTTAAATAATTCAGATGAAACATGATTGAGAAATACATATACACATTCAGTAAATTTCCATGTTCAAGGAAAACACAAACCAATCAAAGGCATCGAATAACAATATTTCCATTTTTTTTAAATGTGAGCTACATGATTCCCCATACTACCGGTTCTTTGATAAGGTCTAAAAATCGAGCCCTGAAAAAAATACAGTTCAAAATGATCATTAAAAAGTGCTTTAAAAACGTAAAAATCATTGAAAGATCATTCCAGCTTTCCCCCATAGACTGCTGTGTTGCAGAATTTTCATTGGCAGAGAATAATTCATGTGCCCTTTTTTATCTGTACATAATTTACAAGTGACAGCATAACTGTCTGAAGTTTTGTGTTCTTGACTGTTTATTTGTCCATTCAAACACTGTCAGACATGTCAGATAGCAAAGTCTGACAGTTGTTTAAATGGGTCTTCCACAAATAGTATCTTTAAATGGGACAAAATCGTGATTTTAAGTTAGTAGTACATCTGTGTGACTCTTGTTATCTGTTCCTTCCTACCCCCGAAGAGGCTTCATTTTTGTCTATTTTTGTGACTTCCATATTTTACTCAATTTGCAGTTTGGGGTTGCTTTTTCCTTTTTTGGAATGAAGAGTGTTAACTATTTTTATATTATACCCTACTTGTTGTGTGTGTTTTCTGGTGTATTCTCTACCAATGCTCTTTGAATGTGTAATAGACTTGTTTTACTTATTTTACATTCTTGTTGATTTGTGAGGACATTGGTAGTTTTGTGTATATAATTAGCAAATATAACGTGTTTCATAATCTTCCTTAGTTCAGGATCTAAATATTGATCTCTCTTAATGCTGTGCACATGAATGTTGCAATTTTGCACATTCATACAATTAAATTCAACAATCATAATAATTAGTTTTCTCTATTACTTTTGTACTAGAAAAGCTTACAAATTGTCATAATGTTTCAGCAACATCTACCAGTATCATTGGTGCACTAAGGAAAGCAAGATTTTTAAAAAATATATCAAAATAACAATCATCATTATTATCCCCTCAGAATCAATTCAGTTCGCAAAGAATTAATTGAATGATGCAAAGATCCTCAGTTTATTAACACAACAGGAGTGTCCACCTATTAGCTGTTTCTAAAAATATTCAAACGTATTCAAATTTTTGAGTGTTTCATAAGGGTGTGCTTTGCAATGTTTGCATGGTAATTCCATTGCTGTATAATCTATCTCGCAATATAGGGAAAAAAAATCAGGGAAATTTGTTTCCATGAAATGCTGGGAAACTGTCCAATAATCAGTCAAATTTAAGTGTACATGTATATCTTTTAGTTGACATGACTTACAAAAATCCGAAGTATAGACATGTAAACTCTATACTGTCCATCATGGTGGAGGAAAATGGTATGGTAGTTAGGAAGTCATATTTTGGCGCTGTCAGATGTGGCATTGAAATCAAATGTTTTTTGATGAAATAGTTCAACCTAACATTTGTTTATGAAGCTGTGATAGGATCATTTATCTTCTTCACTTGATAATCAGAAGAAACATTGTCTACAGTGTGAGATGAAAAAGCCTTATACAACATACCGGGTCCTGTACTTTTTGACAAAATGTATTTAGATACACTATGCAGGTTTTTGTTTACATTATTGTAATTGAATAATTTATCTTTCCTAAAATTGTAAAGTATATTTGGGTTTTGCTTTTGGGGGGCATGCTATATAAAACTACTTATTATGATTCTGTCCAGTGGGTTTCTGTGAGACAAAATGAAATCTGTTTTCATACAGTTGAGTGTGTTATTTTTGAGAAATACTGAAGGAGAGCTGAGATCTCAAAAGTATACCATACGTGAATGATATATTTGGTAAATGTGAATGCACAAAAACAAAGTGGAAATTTCCTATCTTGTTAGTCATTTCACAGTGTCCTTTTCTGTAGATTCACATGGTAGTGAGCTATGTTAGTTTTTACAATAGTTGTAACTTTGGTGGTTTTCTAGTATACATTAGTAGTGCACAGTACTATGTGGAATATCTGCTTCAAGTGCATTTTGCTTTGGTTCCTGCAAGTCCTCAAATGTGCCAGCAACTTGAATAATGACAGAATGAAGTACTGGCAGGGGGTAATGTTCGAAATTTATCCAAACATCATAATGGAATGTATTTAAAACAAAATCAGTGGTGATAAATTGTTGCTCAAGAGTGTTTGCCTTCAACTTGTATGATGCACCTTGCTAGTTTTGAGGAGAGCCAAAGTTTGAGTGAGAACTGACACTCGAAGAGAAAAGAATTATCTTTGTATTTTATGCCCCCCCCCCCCCAAATCAGGTAAACATTGTATGATGAGGTTTCAAGAGTGTGGGGGGTCAGACACTTGCCAAGTAGGGGGCAGGGGTCGAGGGGTAGTGCCAAGAGCCTCTTAATGCACTAGGTTTCGGTGACTTTGGCCCTCTTCGAATCCGCATCCACTTTGCAATCTTCAGAGCGTGTGTATGTTCAAACTCCACAAGATGATTAGTCTGGCTTCCAGACGCAAGAACTTGTCTGTTTTTCCTAGAGAAATTAGGCCTACTATCATCAGTTAACTGTCTTGAACTAAGACTAGTTTTCTGAGGTAGGCAGAGTGAAGGTAGAAAAAGTTGGAGAGGGAGTGTACTAGTACTCTGGGAATGGAAAAAGTCGCATGGACTAGAACCGAGACTACAAGATGATGGGTGTGATGTATATGTACATGTACACGGCTATCCCATTGGAGTAACACAGGAGCATAGTCATAAAACTAGCGCAGCGATGTTTAGGTTAATGTGTCATAGGTATCAAAAGGCCCGTTGATTTTACCCTTTTGATTTCGGGTCCATTATTATCTCACACTATTTCTATAAATTGTGGTATTGTATATTGTGCAGTTGATGGGGCAGGCTTGTGTAAATTAGATGAGCAGGATGAGAGCTTGTTTCAAAACCAATTGTATACTTGTACTGTAGGAGAGAACTATTGAACAGTATCACACAAAGAAATAAAGAGTGTATATTTTGAATTTCATTCACTTCTACAACCTGTTTTAGACTAAATAAGAATTAACTCGTGTTGGGGTCTATGGAAAATGTATGTTATAGTGAATTCAAATTGTCTCCAATGGGTTAAAGGAAAATATCAGGAGTGGATGCAATATGCCCTAAATTCAGGACACAATGTTACTTCTGTATAGTATAATGTGTGAAGTGTGAAAATTTCACAGTTAGACATTACCTCATTGTTCTGCATTTACTACCAAAATTTCTGTGACAATCAAATTTGTTGTGTAGCTTTCTATGGGTGGAATTTCTTAAGTGGTCATACTTCAATACAGGTAAATGTTTCACCTCAAGTTAATTCAGGACAAATCCTTCCAGCCTGGATATATACTATGTATCATCATGTATTGGTGTAGGGCCTATGTTTCAACATTGGTTCATGAGACATTTTATACTTTTAGTTATGTCACTGCAATTTAAGACCTGTTGTGCACTTTGTACCATGTACATGTATTATGAGAATGTTCACAATATAATGACAAATCAAATTCAATGGAAACTTATATTTAACACTTATACTGGTTAAAAAAATATGCAAACAGAGTATGCATATTGATAGATACACCCGTTATACACACATACACACACACACACACACACACATACATTTCCCATTGAGATACACCTACTATACATGTGTACATTACATAGATGTTACAGGGGCTGTACCATCATCAGAATCAACCTTACAACTGCAGGGATTGTGGGCGTAAGACCCCTTTTTAAACAACTTGTTGGGTTTTCACCTCGAGCAAACAAAGCCGGACAACCGGTCTCATGTCATGGCATGTTTGCAGATGCCACTGCATACATGGGCATTTACAGGAACCGAAAGAAAAGAAAGTGACAATGTGAACATATGCCAGAGTGACACGGGGACAGACATTCAAACCCCGCCCCCTCTAAATCACTTGGACAAACCTCGCTGTTTACCCACGACAGTACAGTAAGTGCTTTTCCTCTGTGCACTGAGGAGATAGAGGAAGGAGAACTCAAGCCAAAGAATAAAGACCAACTAAATTGTAGACATTACACACACATGCAACATTTTCTTAATACTCATCTGGTCATGCCACGAAAGAGCACCAGAAATGCATTTGATGATTGGCATATCCACATGAAAAAAATTAGCAAGGGGCAAAAATTTCCCCTCCATGATCCCCCCCCCCGACCAAGGGCTCAATATTTCTTCAATATCCACAACCAAAATATACAAAGATAAGCAGATTTGATTTGTTGAAATGTACATTGATCATTTCATATTCCCAGCCCTATTCTCTACCTCCACATACATCCTTACCCCCTTCCTTCCCTCTCCCCTTCCCCCTCCCCAGTTTGTTGTACCCGCTGCATGCCCGCCACCCTGATGGGACACTCTGCTAATTATGTTACAGATTGCCGGGAAAAGAAAAACATGAATAACAACAAGACGGTGCATTATAGAGGACATGATACAATTTGTCAGAAGAATTTACCCTCCTTTCACGCCCCTTTGTGTTTGTTTCTTCAAAGCTGGACGATCTAGGTTTTCTTTTTCTTGTCTCTTTTCTTTCCGCTCTTCCTTTCTTCCCTTTTTTTGTAGGCTTTTCACAACATTTATACTCTAATGTTTGCCCCGAGGTAGTTTGAGAATTTGAGTTAACACAAACACAACGCACACACTGACATCACACACAAGACTTTATGTTTGTATGTGTGTACATCACATTCACAAAGTTTGTTTAGCCTTGGGGACAAAAAGTAGTCTAATGCCCAATATAGTCAAAGAATATTTACAATACCGTGCATGTACATTCATTTCTTGTAGAATACATTTGGCAAATGATGAAACGCTAGATGTACTAAGTATTAATGTCGTTAGAAAAAAGGGTAGCATACATCGTATAGGCCAGATATGAAACTAAAAAAGAACAAAAACAACAGGTACGCTAACTTCTCGAGATGTGCACGCAACAACTCAAGGATAACTTGTAAAGTTTAAACTTATATGATAAGCAGTTGGAAATTATGGTTTTCTGTTTCTCAGCAAAAATGTCCCAGAGAATAATAGTGTATAATAATCCAAAATATTTCAGAATGACAGCTGATAATGGTTCATTGTGAAATAAAAACAGCACATCAAAATGAAAGAGAATGCAAGCCAATATATTCATGCGGGATTTAGTTCTATATCCCCCCGCCCCCTTTGTTCAGAATATGATGTTGAAATGAAATGGTGAGAGATTAAAGAGTACACATCATTAAATAGAGGTGGATGAAAGTGTACAAATCATCAACAAACTACATTCATAAAACTGGTTGCACTGAAGAAAGAGTAGTGAGCCCTCGTTTACAACCTACAATACTGAATCCAGTGACAAATAGATTCAAAGTGAGTATAACAATACAATTTAAGCAGTACACCTACCCACCAATCGCGCCGATACATGCTATTATCGAGGAATCACAGCTTTAATATGATTTCAACGACGTTTTCTAAAAAATAAGCATTTAATGAAGGGTTGTGGTAAAACTCCATGATAACTGAATTCCTGTTACTTACATTTCAACTACATGCATACTGAAGTGCATGTCAATGACACTAAATCAGCAGACAATTTACACATCCTTAAATACAAAGAAGACGTATTTGTTATTAACATTAGAATAAATACGCAAAATATACTCTGATTTACCATCAGCCTCACAACATATACGAACGCAATCCCTGTGACCCATTAGAGAAAGGAGTCTGCAGTTTGCTACGCCGTAAATCAAATTCATGACAATAAATTCTGTCCCTCCATCTTTAAATTCAAAGTTTTAGTTACAGAAGATCACAGCAGATCAATAGGGGGAGCGATTAAATAGAAATGTTATAGCAGAGTGACGAAATCGACCAGTGCCAAATACACTGGAGTAATAGCAAAACCCGAAAAATGGATGTGACCAAGACGTGATTGTCCGACACCAATCCCGAAACGGCGGTCGCCTTTTATCGGGGCAAAAATAAAAGGTGCATACAGCGAATGTTTTTGGGCCCAAGCGAGAGGCGAAGCAAACACCAAAATGGGGTTTGCCAAAGAATACTAAATCGTGCATAGATGCCCCGCCTGCAACACACCGGTTTTGGCAAACTGAACACCGAAGTGGCGTATGCCATGGGCCTTTGTCAGGCAGTAAAAACTAACAGGACAAAGTGTGGATCGGCTTCCAATATAAAAATTGCCAGCTTTGAGAAGCTGCATCAGTAGTGTATTGAGATAGATCAAATCCCCTAAAAAAAAATCTGGAAATTTCTGCACTGGCAAATAAAAAATGCATAAACAATTATAAAAAAAAAGCCTAGATCTAACACACATATAGTCTTTGGAGGAAATGGCAGTGAATCTGGTCACTATGCATTCACTAATTTTAAAAATCAATTTGAAATACAATTTCAGGCTTCATTTTTGAAAATATTCAAAACCTTGGAGCATGGAGATTATGTAGCCACATTTTTAAAACGAGCAAAGGTTAGCCTGTGGGCTGTAATTGTACCTTTGGCTACCAGAAATTACAGCACTTATATGAAAGATAGCATGAACTTCTCAATAGCTGCGAATCTAGAATACATTAACAGTAACGTGTGAAAAAACCAATTGGCCACTACAGATGCTTAAAACAAAAAATGTAACTTCTATTACACTCGACACTGCAAGATTGAAAATGACTTCCAAAGAATTAATACTTAACAGGATCGCGAGCAAGCATCTAGCCACAAGCCTGTTATGAAAGTTAGTCACTACTAATTCCTGTGTATAGAGTATTTAGCTGATTATGAAGGAGAGATGTATGACCATGAAAACATCAAATAAAAAGGAACTTGACTTAACATACAAATACAATAAAACAAGTGACAAACACATAATACTGCGATTCCAATATAAAAAAGTAGTCTGCATTCCATGTATTGAAGAGAGAAAGAAAAGATATGCAGGCGGTATTCTCATGCTAAACCAAACAGAACGATAGAGCGGCCATTCTGAAGACGACAATAGCGCATAATCTTGATATCTATGTTGCTTTGTTGGCACCAAGAAACACGAGTTCAGAGTCACTGATTCTGTCTGCTGGCAATATTCCCAGTCGTCGACGATGATGCATAACATTTTTTTCTTCTTTTCTTTTAATTGCAATAAGGTCGACATTTGGGGAGTGTCTGGCAATTAACATTTATGAATCATGTCGAATGTATAAGAATACAGTACTACACGATGCATGTTTCCCCCTCCCACCCCGTTGGAACATGGTTGAACATCATTCTAGATGTGTAGATTCGCACCTCCCAGAAAATGTAGTTCAGTCATCGTGGCAATTGCGGCAGAAGACTGAGTATTCATCCAAACAAGTGTCTGTTTGGTGACTAGCACTCTCCATCCCACCCACCACCAAACCATTACCATCACATGCAGTATCATGTACGTATGTAGGGATTTCCGTGCACATTGTGATTGCGCACATATGAGCACCTTCTTTCACTGGGTTGAAATATTCCAGAATCGGAATTGTAACGAACATTGTCAAAACGGTCGCTTCGTCTCTGCTTTACGGACGTCGAGTTGTGAAGCACAGTCATCATCATAATCTGCGGAAGAAAGTGGTGAATTTTCTCACGTAGCGTTGTGGAGATAGGGACTAGGGGTGGGAAAGAGGCACTAGGGTGGGGGAGAAGGGCACCTGGGAGGGAAGGAGGGAAGGGGCGAGTAGAAGAATCACAAAATTGCTGGTCGACAAGATTATCGTCTACGAGAGTGTTTACGTGAGATACAATTCAATTCCGACGAAAGATTTTGACATAATAACTAAGAACAGCTTAAAAAGGACAATTATTAATACAGTCTAACCATCTTCAGTGGATCCTGTAACTAGAACCAGATACCTCTGCCTAAAAAGCACACGAAACAACTCCCTGGAGAGAAGTCACATTAATAAACCTTACAAAAAAGTCACCTGTCTATCAAAGGGCACTTTTACCGTTTCATACAGTATCAATCAGGGAAAAATCAAAATGTTCATTGCAGAGGCTACTTGTTTTGTTTTAGTGCACTGCCAGATACTCTTTGTATGTACCTACAGTATGGCAAATCTACGAGGGCTCTTTTCCAACATTTCAGGGGCTTTGTGCCATTCCGGGCGAAATCACCTCCACCCCGGATTTTTACCCATGTATGATGTACTCAGTTTATTTTTGCAATAGAACGCTAGTGATACATACTTGACGTACATTGTCCCTAATTCAGATAATACACAGATTAAAACTAGCTCTCGGGTGACATGGAAAATAATCTGAAGGCAGAAGAGAAAGAGGCTGATCCTAAACAGACAACAAAGTTCCCAATCATCGGTGATTTTTTTGGGGGGGGGAGGGGTGTGAATGGACCCACCCAGCAGATCTTACCGCTCGACAATAGCGTAAGCTGTGTTTTCTAACCAGTGTCCTGTTTTGCTCTAAATAATGGCCCCCCCCCCGCCACCATTGAGTGGGACAGCTTCTTAATAGGAACCCACAAAAAAAGTTAATCTGTCTACTTTTTTTTCTTTTTAACCAGTGGGACCAAAATAACCGATGCACACTCCAGATTAATCTTGAACCGGCAGCTTTTCAGTATTCAGTCTCTCTCACTGTATATCCCTAATGGTACGTGTACATTGTGTTCTAGAGGAATACTCTCGTAAAGGTAAGTGGTGTGATCTATGTCACACGCTCTTTTTTTTTTTTTTCTCTTTTTAAGCGTGGGATATAACCCTGCGTTCATCTCACTGCAAACAATCCCAACTTACAAGAAAAAGGAAAAGTAATAGGGCCGAAAGTGTTTCCCATTATTATTACGCATACAGTAGGCGCTAATAGACTTATCACCTTCTATCAGGTGAGGTAATGTTTGCCCCAGCCTCCCTCTAAAGCAGACATCTCAATTCGCACCTCCCAACAGGAGGCAAAACATCATCATGCAGGTTTCACAGCGCCAATGGTCAAACTCGACAGGCCTCGATCAAGCCAATTTGGCCTGGGTTGGTCAACTCGGCAAGGTAATCGGGTCATCTAACTGATTGTGATGATGCAACAATGCTTCGGCTCCCTACTCGAATGTGTTGCATGTTGAAATCAGCTCGAGTAGGTGACCAGAATATGTCCATCTAGGCAGACGGACACTGACATGGTAATTGACCCGATTACTGGCTCCAAACTAGACAGACAAAGACCCAAAATTGGGCTATCATGCCCTGTGCGAGTTGAACAGATCGGCAGTGTGAACCTAAATCCAAATCCTTGAGACTAAGATAAAAGACACCTATGAAATACAAATCATACTTGCATTCCGCAGAAGCTTGAAAAATGCACCAAACCAACTGTCAGTTGTAATTGTGTGTTCATGCTAAGAAGTTGTCTTTATGAGACATGTAATCAAAATCAAGTATTACAGTTACTAGAATGCGCACTAAAACTGAGTTTTCAGCTCCTATCTTGCTGAAGGTTGTTAGATGTAGTTTGTGTATAGTGCAAATGGTTAATATTGTAGACATGCAAAAGAGACCGCGCTTTAATGGGAACATCCCATAGTTCCAATCGCTAAAATCACCTTCCCAATGGCAGTATTATCCTCCGAAAAATATATGAAGGACCCCAACATGTAGGCTTGTGTCTTGTTTTGACTCAGATCGTGTGTCTTTTCTTGGCTCTCAGATTCGTGGCAGCATTCCAATTGAGATGAACTGTTCACTTGCCACTACACAAAAACCATCACTACATTTACAGCTATGAACCAAAAAGTGCAATTCTGGTTTTGTGTTCATCCTCTCTCCTCTCTAAAGATATTCTCAAAATCGCCACTCTCGTCCTATTTCTGTATCGTTTGTGTTGTGTCTTACCTGTAATTGAGTTAAATTAACCGCTTTCACTTCATAAAAGAGACGTAACTTCTGTGACATCCACAATGTAGATCAGTCCACTGCTGCCAGATATTGGCCATGTAATTTTCACTTACTGTAACTCACCATTCTTTAAACCACATTGCGAACGCTTTGATTTCACTAAAAAACCACGTCCAATTAGACCCCACACGAATATTCGAGACTGGCTCCATAGCTTAGAAATGTATAATAAAAACACGGCTGTATTAAATGACTCCGGCCAAGTTGGTGTTCTATTATTGGTTTGTAAAAATATTAGTGCAGGTGAAGGATTTGCTTAACTCTTCAAATGCTGAAAATGGAGTACTTAGACCTTTATCTTCTCTCTTGTCAATACTTCAACAAACCAGTATAAAACATGTAGTTTTTTGCCTAACAAAAATATCATTGTTGATCAATTGCAATAAGTATAAATTTTTGAAATGCAAATAGACAAAATGATAGAATTCATTATGGAAGAAAAAAATTTACTTTCAGACAAATCCTGTTGCTCATAATGGTTGGTCTGACCGGTAAGCTTTTACCTATACAGTGTACAGTCATAATGGACAGTGTATGAATAACGATGTGGCACTACATGTAGCTAATGTATCTTAAAACCCAAATTAAAAATTAAAAAAACATTGCTGATCAGTTTGATTTTAACAGCTCATTCAAGAAAA